>VXAV01003942.1:58844-72557 GCA_013399715.1 Alectura lathami
TGCTAGCATGTTTATTTGGTTCTTCTCGGAAGGCTGAACAAGAAAATTTGTCATGTAGTTCAGTGGGGCAGGAATGTTAGGTCAAAGAAGTTAAGAATTCTGCCTTCCATTTCATCTCTAGGTGAGTGTATGATCTTTATTAAGGACCTATGTCAAATCTATCTGAAGAGAAATAAACTATGCTCCTGCCTACACCTGATGTAGATGGGCATAGACATGTGAGGGAGGGTTGAGTCTCTTGAACACTAGTTTAGAGCTATAGCAGACAAACCAGAACAGGGATTCTGGGATTGATATATGCCAGCAACAATAACTCTTCTGGAGGAAAGACTTTGAGAGAGTACTGATTTTTTTGTACAACAGCCTTGGAGCTGAATTGGGCAGTTTGCTCCACTGCATGAGAAAAATAAACATTTGTTGCATTGCACTTCACGGGATGCTTTTTCTCCATCACAGAGGTGTTAGTTACAATGTCCTTTAGGTTCTACCTCTTCATCAGGCTGTTCTTTTAATGAACTGGTTATTTTCCCAAGTAATGACATCATCTTTTCTCACACGTAGTTCCCATTAACTCAACTCACATAGCAGTAGCAGCAATACAAAGCAAAGTCTTGGTCAAAGGAGTTGTACACTTTATGGACTCAGCTCCTCCTGTCTTTCCAGCCATCAATGCATAAAGACCTTAATATTCCTCTGCTACAGTTTGCCCATCTTGTGAAGCTGAAACAGACTCAGATAGGTTCATATAGAAAGGGCAATACCTCCCTGTAGAGAATGTTTCTGTTTTTAAAGCGGCTGTGCATTTGCTTTGCAATCACATGCTTAGGCATTCTCTGCTCCAGTCCATCTGGCAGTTGCACATGGAAGCAAAGCCCACATGTCAAGCACTGCTGTCTGTATCCTAATTAGCAAGGGAAATGTTTTGCTCCAACATATCTGACACAGAGGTAAAAATGGGAAACAAGCATTGTTTGACAATCTGGCATATAGTATAATGAAGCAATGACTCACTGCATAGAAGCATAGGAATAGAAAGGACACTGGGAGATTAAAATCTGTTTCATAATCACAGGCAAACTGGGTTATGGACAGCTAGTTCAAAGGATCCATGCAAGATGAGTTGCAGACTTTCAGGGGATTTCTCACACACCAATGATAAAAAAGGCCAAAGCTGCATTGACGCCTTTCTTGTGCATTGAGTTTGAGAGCCGAAGTGCACAGTTCTGCTTGAAGACATTAGAAACTTCATCATCCCATATGGAAATGGGCATTGCTGATCTTGTAAGTGCTTGCAACAGTAGATGATTTATCAGTTGAAAATATCTCTGTGAGGAGGAAAATGGGGACATATGCTCTGTTGCAATGGAAGGAAAAGCATTTTCAATTTTGTGAAATTTCCCTTTGCTGAAGAGACCTCATTTGCAGGGACAAACATCTACCAGCAGATGAGACAACGTTACTGATATATTTAATTACGTCAATCACTGTATTTCCATAATTTACATATATTTTCTGGCTTGCTGTGCGTGGAAGCAATATTTCCCTGTGTCCCATTTTTCAAAGTTTTCTGTGCTGATTATGTATTACAAGTTTCTTTCTCCTCTTACAGCCTTTTCTACCAAGCCTGCTTCTTGGCATAAGCAATAATGATTTATGTGTGCTAATCTCAAGCTCAACTCCTTGTCACTGATGGCTCACCCAAAAATGTTGTGTAATGTGAACACTGATGGAGGTTGCTAAATCTCTCTTCTGGGAATACCTGTGGAAGTGGGAAGGAGGGACCCACCCCAGCAACCTGCTGTGCAAGACCACAGTAATTTGTATATTCTTGCTAGCATACAGCAGCATTAAATGCCACCAGTGATGCAAAAACAAAAAACATAGAATCATAGAATCATCTGACTTGAAAGGGACCTTTAAAGGTCATGTAGTCCAACTCCAAATAACAACAGGAAAATTGTATCAGGAAATTTGTGATTTAAATTAATTCCGTGATTACAATTACCTATCACGTTATTGCTCCTCTTCTCTTCACTGTTCCTAGTTCTACTTCTTCTCCAAATAACTTCACTCTGATAATTTTAGGATTCCGCAGCTCAGTCCTTTTGCACATCCCAGAGCTGTTTCATTGTCTAAACAGTTCTCTTAAATACGTAATTTATCTCACAAATAAGATATTGCTTTTCTTCTCTTGGCATTGATTTTAAAATACCATAAAAACCTTTTAAAACAAAAGGTATTCACAGGGAAACAGAGCATAAAATTTGTTTCTTACCCTTTTTTTTACAAGGAGTGGTTAGATCCCAGTTATCAAAGGCATTTTCACAAAGCCCTTGGATTTTAATAAGAAAACAAATTGAGTAGTCAGACATTGGGGAAATGAAGGGCAAACTTGTAAGTACTGTTTGGTCAATACTTGGCAGCACATTCATTAATTATAATTGTTATTATTGCTTCCAAACCCACCTTCTAAGACTTAACCTAAATAAAGTTTGTATCTTCAATGATTTCTCTTTATTTTTATTTATTTATTTATTTTTTCTTACTGCAGTCATATACTGCCCAATTGTAGTCATTATTACATGTAACTTGTTCTGACAGAGGAATTAGTCACTCAGGATACATTGTCTATTAATGAAAGCAATCTGTATAAAACTGTATGTAAGTTAAAAAAAAGTGCTCTTAATAGAAAGGAGCACATAGAAGTGTTTCTGCACTGAGAAGATGTTAGAAAACTTCCCAGTCTGCTGCAGGAAATGACGGCATCTTCTGAAGGTATTTGTATATCTGAGTGTGAATACTAACTGTGGGCCACTTTGGGATGGGGGTGAACTGGGTCTAGTTTTCAGCTCTGGTATAGACGAGCTTGCTGTAGCCCTGTTTCTCATATCCAAGCTGAGTACTTTGAGCACCAGACTGTTCTGGTATCTTCCATTACTGCCAGAAAAAATCCACTAGTGATATCAAAAATTCTGTATCGTTCTTTGAGGCCACTTTCACAGGTAAACTTCTTTTATAAACAAATCCGTGTTTTTATTTTTTACTAAAAAATAGAATCATGAGAAAATTTCTAACTAGTTCAATTGTTCCATTCTTTCTAAAGTTTCATTTTTCATGACATTTTCTGAGAGATTTCAAAATGGCTTTCCATAACAAATACAAGTCACCATTATCCCACCTGAAATGATAAGTTGCTGCAACAGGCAGAGTGTGCTGGCCTAAAACATGGTCTTATGGAACAGAAATATCTTCGGCAGAACAAATTATTACCTAAAAATTTTGATTAATAACTATTGTTTAGATCTGTCTCAACTATGCATGTCGTTATCATATGAAAAAGTACCTTCGGATGCTGAGGAATAGCTGGGGAAGGAGAACATTTTATTAATAAATTTCTCAGCTCTGCTCTTCCCATCATGACATACCATGGCCCTGGTTCCACCCCTCATAGAGCATATGTAACTTTGTAGGAATAGTGCCTGCATGCAAGGCACAGAGGCACTGAAGAGGGATGAAGAAGGATATGCTGTATGTAATGAACAGATTTAATGAAACAGCCTGGTGGCTGCAAAAGGATGGAGGGGGAATGCTTTGCTGAGCAGTATAGCCTTCGCATTTTCAGGTGGAGAAGGTGCTCTTGCATTCACCCCGGAAGGCTGTGCTGCCATTCAGCGAGACCTGGACAGGCTGGAGAGCTGGGCAGAGAGAAACCTGATGAGGTTCAGCAAGGGCAAGTGTAGAGTCCTGCACCTGGGGAGGAGCAACTGCATGCACCAGTACAGGTAAGGGTCTGTCCTGCTGGAAAGGAGCTTTGAGGAAAAGGACCTGGGTGTCCTGATGGACAACAGGTTGGGCATGAGCCAGCAGTGTGTCCTTGCGGCCAAGAAGGCCAAAGGGATCCTGGGGTGCATTAAAAAGAGTGTGTCCAGCAGGTTGAGGGAGGTGACCCTTCCCCTGTGCTCTGCCCTGGTGAGGCCGCATCTGGAGATCTGTGTGCAGTTCTGGGCTCCTTAGTACAAGAAAGACAGGAATCTTCTGCAGAAAGTCCAGTGCAGGGCCACAGAGATGATCAGGGATATGGAACATCTCCCATACGAAGAACGGCTGAGAGAACTGGGGCTCTTCAGCTTGGTGAAGAGGAGACTAAGAAGATCTTATCAACGTTTAAATACTCGAAGTGCAGGAGCCAAATAGATGGGGCTGGGCTCTTTTCAGTGTTGCCCAGTGACAGGACAAGGGCAATGGGCAAAAACTGGAACACCAGAAGTTCCATTTAAATTTAAGCAAAATCTTCTTTACTGTGAGGGTGTCGAAGCACTAGAACAAGCTGCCCAGAGAGGTGGTGGAGTCTCCCTCTCTGGAAGTATTCAAGACCCACCTAGACGCCTTCCTGTGCGACCTGCCGTAGGGAACCTGCTTTTGCAGGAGGTTGGACTAGGTGATCTCCTGAGGTCCCTCCCAACCCCTATGATTCTGTGATTCTGTGATTCTGTGATTCTGTGTTTTTTTTTTTTTTTTTTTTTTTTTTTTTTATTTAGTATTCAGTATACATCCCCTTCTTAGAGCGCCTTCACAGTGGGAGATGCATTCACTTCCAAGGAAGTGCTTTCTCTGCCCAGATGGCTGGGGGTTTGCAAAATACATTGGGCAGGCATGGGAGAAGACTATCAATCTCCTGTGTTTGTGCTAGGGCAAAGGGTTCTGTTCTAGCAAGCTCTGCGTTGGGAAGAGCATTGGAGACCTCCCTGCAGCAGCTGCTCACAAATGTCAGGAAGGAAAGTCCAGAAGTAAGAACCTCTGTTTCAGAGCAGTAAATTGAATGGATCTTGTGTGACTCTCTGGAAGATGATGATGGTACAGATTGCCAAGGACAGGAAAGGTGATGTATTTTCTACTGTCATCTGAGGATAAAATCTCAGCTTTGCTGCACTGAGCGAGAGAAATTTGAGTTTGACTTTGGTGGTATGAGGTTGTCACTCGAAGTGTTGAGGTGGTGACTGTAGGTTGGATTTCAGAGGAAAGCAGTTTTGTGGCACACTGTGGCACAACTGGTCTGAGCCACACTGTGCACACTGGTTTGTGCCATAGCAGTAAAATCCGTTGTGGTGATGAGCAGGTCTCAAGCTGCTGAATTGCCTGGGACTTATAACTACTTTTGGCCAAAGACAACTAGAAGTTACATTTCTCTCTCCCCTCCAAAACTCAAGTTTAAAACAGTCTTGAGAAAGTGTTTGTAGGCAGAAGGTCTCACAGTGTACTGCATATGTGAGAGGAAGGGTATGAAGATGGAAAATTAATATTTGGCCCCTTCAAGGCCATGTGACAGCTGCAGCTTGCCAAGCCTTGTGCAGCCCAGTTCATGTATCTGGTTGGAGGCCTGGACTTTATGGTGTTTTATAGTGGGGCAGCCAGGCAGACTTCTGAGCTTCCTCATTACAGCAGTGCTGGTAGCATTGCCTACTTGTTTAAGGGGACGAGGTGCAGTCATTCCTGGTTCAAGATATCTCCTGTTATCTGCCATGGACCTGTTCCACAGAGATGTAATGATTTACTGGCAATTACCTGGCATCTCCTTTGCTATATTCCATCTAACTCCTCCTAATTATTTCCTTAGGGAATGTGTGCCAGTTCTCCTGGCTTATAGATGGTGATGTCACCATTTCTCTGTATAGGGCATGTATTTGTGGGATGAATGGAACAAAGACAAATCATGGGGGATTTGGATGATTTTTGAAATATGTCCTCCCTTTTAACATTTCAGTGGAGTTCTGTGGTATGAAAAGAGTAGTTTCGGTTCAGTCAGTACAGGTCACTTTCTATTTTTATTAGTGTAGAATACATTTCAAAACTACAAAATGAAAAATCGTTTCTAGGAGACAACACTAAGCTTTTATTCTAAAAATAATGAAAATGAACATTCAAATATTGCAAGAGTTATCCTGCTTGATCCTTTATTCCCTCTGAATCTTCCTCTGACGTGATTTCATGATGTGTCTGCTTCACTGTTCACTGTTGAACAGGACTCCCTGTTCAGACACTTCTCTGGACAGCTTTTACTGTCATGCTATAGGAGCACAGACAACAATATAAAAGTGTACAGAGATTTTATTCAACCTGCCCGGCCTCATCCCATCTCAACAGCTCTGGCCAGCCCTTAACTTTTACTTGGTCGGACCAGAGCTTGATTGGTGTTTATTTCTTGGTCACCCGCAAGGAGGCTTACTACACGATGTGTATTCAGAAACAGTCAAACTTTCCCAGTTCCCTTTGGCTTCTTTCCCACTGACTTCCACTGGGGATGGACTGCAGGATTTCGCCATCTGAGTTAGCACATGGGCTTGTTTGTCTTATTAGCTCCACTAACAACATAATGGCTGGATTTCCTCAAGCCTTTAAATCTCAACAGCCACAGCTCCTCCAGCCAAATTAGCAGCAACAGGATGTAGGAAAGTGCCAGTTCTGATGGAAGATGCTGCAGTGCTTTTCCCTTTGGGAATGGAGCAGAATGTCATGCATTTATATGTCTGCAAATGAGCAGAGGCAAATATCCTTCATGAGCAAATGATCCTTTGTGGTAACCAGAGGGCAGATGGATTGCAATTAATGGATTAATCTCCTACCAATAATTGTGCATGGTAAATAGCACACAATTTAGAACAGCAAAAGTAAAGAATTGGCAAAACAATAGGCTTTTTAATTATTTTATTTTAAATAGGCATTGAATATATCTTGATTACTGAAAAAAGTGTGAGGTGGGGGAAGCAAAAACCGCAGTTTGTCCTTATCTCTGTTGATACCAATAGCAATTTGTACCTTTTCCTTCTCACCTTCTGATTGCTTCAAAGTGTGAAACACTTTGAATTACTCTACCAGAATCAACAAAAAGATTGTAAAACACTTAGTCTCCCTGAGTGCCCCTTCCGTGGGTTAGGGATAACAATTAAGGATGGACTAATATGCTCAAAATTGGTATTTTCTCCAGTGTATTCAAAGAGGTAAAGAGCAGAAAATTGTGAAATTGTGAAAAGATCACTTCTCATCTGATTTGCTTCACTGGATTCATGTGAAAACACTAGGAGCAAAATATCAAAAGATATGAAAAATGTTGTTTTTATACTCAAAGTTCCTAAATAGATAACTTAAGCCCAGAAAAACCCCAGATATTGTAACATAAGCAAGAATCCCACAGCCAGACAACCAAAGAAACGTTAATCCACTCAAGGTGGAAAGTCCAATCGAATGTATTGAACAGCCTGGACTGTGAGAGGTCTAGAGCCAAGTCCACTTTCTCTAGGCCATGTTTGTAGGTTATCTTCTTCATATCTCCATGTCTCAGCCTTTCTCCTTAGCCCCTGTCAATTAATTTACATACCTAGCAAGGAATTTGAAGCATTTGTTAGTAGTATTTGTACAATAGCCGGAGACACGGAATTAAAAGGGTTTAATTTGGTAGGCTTGGCTGTTTCTTCACCAGCTAATTAAATGGCTAGAGAATAGTCTTGGGTACCTAAAGCCAACTGGCACTTAATGGCCTGCATCTATGCTATTAAACAGTCTTAACCTTCAAAACAGGGTGACAGCATCCAAAGTGCTTATTAGGAATGGTTCCTGGCTTATGTTAATTCCTGAACCATATCCAGGAGTTGTCTGGGGGAACTGCATTTGGCCAGGGATCATTCTAACAATTTAACAGGGTATAGCAACTGGCTTTTAGGATCAAAGTGTGTTTAATGGCTCTTCTTAATTTTCTGGTGTGAGATTGGCATTTAGGATGCTAATAACTTTCTCAAATAAACTTGCTGCTTTTGGAAATGCAAAATATAATTTTCCATTGGCAAATGAAGATTTGGAGCATACACCCCAGGGTAGTATTAACTAAATTATATCTTTTACATACATGGTTCATTGAAACAGTGACATTGGCCTATTTTGTTACTCTCCATAACTGCTCACTTGGCCATTTGAAGGTCTCGCCTGTGTTGCAACATGAAGTTCAAATGCTGTTCCCTGCCTGGTCTCAGTGAACAGTGGAGAGGTTCAGGATTCTCAATAGAGCTGTCTTAATCAACTGCTGCTTAGTTTATGACTCTTGACTGCTATCTCTCTAGAATGGAGAACACTCAAGTGCTCGTTATGTGGTGCAAACGTGTGCGGGTGATTGCATGTAGAAATGGATGTGCCTGCAAATGCTCAGTTGAGGATAATTTGGGTATTGAGTTAAAAACTGCATTTGTCAGAATCAAAACTGCAACTTGGAAAAACAGAGACAGTTCTTCCTAAAAGTGTTAGAATGCAAAAAATACTCTGAGGACTTGCTAAAGGCAAGTCATTTAATTATTTATAAGTCCAGTTTTGGATAGTAATGACTTGTTACAAGTGCAAACAAAATTTGGCAAATATAGAAGCAGATAAAAAGGCAAACTTTAAAGAATTTGTGTTGTTAAGTTAGCTAGCATTCTCCTCCACGATCAGGGTATCCAACCCAAGAGACATGTTGAATTTCTACCCATTATTTTGTCATAGTTTTGTGAAAATATTTGAAGATCTCTTCCATTATATGTGAAGCAACTCTAAACTCCTGTTAGTGCATAGACTAGGATTTTTTTATTAACTAGAGGCATTCTTCAGATCTCAGGCTAGGACATGATCTTTAATTATTAACGCCGTTTATTCTCTGGACACAAAGTTCTATAAAACTTGCACTTCTGTTTCCTCGGCAGGAGGAAAGGCTGGTCCTGACCCACATCACTGCTTCTTCTTTAAGGCTCCAGAATGAGTCTATCACAGGAGACAGATTAGCTAAGGCTGGTTTGTTCAACCTGACAAAATGTCTAGGAGGACACAGATCACAGGAAAGCCAGGCAAGGAGAAGCAAGCAGTGATTAATTTGCTAATACAGACATAGCATTACTGTTCCTAATTTTCCTTGAGTTCCCGAGAATAGAATTATGGTGGGTATTCTAACATCAATATACATGTTCACATGTATTTCCCAATTCCATATATTTCCCACATATTTTCATATATGCACGTAATAATCCTTATATTTCACACTTTTGTCCCTGCATAAGTATGATCATAGAATCATAGAATCATAGAATGGTTTGGGTTGGAAGGGACGCTAAAGATCATCCAGTTCCATCCCCACTGCCATGGGTGGGGACACCTCCCACTACACCAGGTTGCTCAAAGGATGCTCCTGGGGCAGTAATTAAAATGCAAGGGAAAACAACAACAGCTCTTCATGCTGCAGGAGCTACATCTGTTATTCGAATTATTAATGGCACATAATGACCTTTATGATCTTTGGTAATACAAAAGTTGCTCTTATTCTTCACAAAATCTTCCCAATCTCACACCCCCATTTGTGAAAGCAGAAAGCGGTGTGTAAATGTTGTTGTAGAGGACTGACACACTCTGAGGAAGAAGGGGAGTAAAACTACTTGAACGGATGGGCAGAAATGAAATTTGCCCAGTTTTGTTTACAACCAGAAGGAGAAAGTTTAACCTCTTCTTCCCTCACAAGACCAAGGCTTATTTTAGCCCAATGGACTGGGCATGTGCTGAGGGGAGAAATGAAGTGCAGAGGAAGCAGGGAGGCTCTGTGATCTGGGACACTGTAGAACAGGATGGACTTGGGATCCTTGATATTTCCATCCCTGCTTGTTTTGGTAGAGCTTTACTTCTAGGCAAAATGTGTTTACCGAACACATTTCATTTAGATAGTGACTGATCTTAGTACTAAGGACAAAAAAACATGATCACAGCAGAAACTGGCAGTTGTGAGTTAATATTTTCTCTTACACATATTGATTACAATGTCAGAGATTCAAAATCAATTCTTTTAAATGTCCTTCTTCTAAAAAAAATATAATAACCTGCCAGCCCAATGGAATGTTGCCAAACTAGATGGAAAAACAAAACGAAAAACTTTCCCCCACTGCCCCTGAAAGCATGGCTGCTTCTGATGCCAATGAAAATACAATGTCTTGATATCAACAATAAAAATACACAGGATTAAAAATAGATTAGCAATGTATCCTATTTCAGCATTTTTTTTTTTAATTAAAGCATAGAATATGAAAGATGGATGGTGATGAATTTAGAAACAATCTAAAGTCCTCATCACAATCTTTCCCGACTGCTTCCACATCTCCCTCTCTGCTCTTGCACCCTTTTTCCCTGTTGGAACTCTATAAGCTTGCTCTCCCTCTTTTGTCTCCCTCATTTCCTTCCTTCCATGGGTACAGACTTAGCAGTGTCTCTGTGGGGATTTAGTGACTATACCAACCGACATTGCCCTAGCAAGCACTAAACCAACGTTTACATTTGCTGAAGTTGCAGGTGTTTTCTGGACCTGAAGGGTACTTCTGAGGCTGAAAGACCATCCCTTCCTTCCTTAACTTTAAACTAGTAAATTAATAGGAAAATCTATGAAACCACTAAAATCAGAGCAAGGCAATTTGCTTTTCACTTAAGTTACAGGAATCAGTAACATTTTTCCTTTTCAGCTTCTCATGTCATGGATTATTGATGTCCCGGGTAACTAAGGGTCTGTTCCATTCTCTTGGAACCAGCAAATTCTCCATGTACTTTGTCTTCAAGCCTTTAATCACTGCAGACAGATGGTGCTGGGGCAAAAGACAAATGGAACATTGCTTACCAAATAGCTTTCCACTGTTTTAAGTCTGGATTTTGTGTAGCTTGGATGTGAATTTTAGTTCAGCCTGGTTCTTGTTTTCATCTAGTTTCATTCAACCCCAGTTGACCCATGGGTATAAATTAAATTGTGTGCTTTTTGTAGAGGGGCTGTATCTCCTCCACCTTTCCTTATTGAACATAAAACCCAAGTGAAAGAATTCTCTCCTAAAAGAAAAAACAATAACCCCCAATTCCCCAGATCCCCCCAAAACCTAAAACTTTAGCAAAACAATGTGTTTTGAACGAGGCAAAGCATTACACTCAAGTCAAAGTAGCTGTACTTTTAGGCGTGTTCAGGCAGTAAAAGTTTAAAACTACAGATATTTTATTCCCATTTTTAACACTGAAGCATTGCATGAAGAAAATGGGGATCTGAAATAGTTAACCTGTTTTCCTGTCAGAAAAGCAACACAATAAAATCAAGATAAATTTGCCAGCCCTGATTTCCATAACTGGATGAGAAATGAATTAAGTCTTATCGCCTGACTCCAGGCTGGACAAAGCCTTGTTAGTGGTGCTCCAAAAGGCTTTTTTCCTTCCTAAAAGGCTTATGGTCTTGGATGTTGAC
Organism: Alectura lathami; assembly: GCA_013399715.1. Taxonomy (NCBI): domain Eukaryota; kingdom Metazoa; phylum Chordata; class Aves; order Galliformes; family Megapodiidae; genus Alectura; species Alectura lathami. Next base: position 70,114 of record VXAV01003942.1, read on the forward strand.
AAGTGGTGAGAAGGAAAGTGTTGCTTTTGTTGGGAGCTCTCTCAGCCCAGCCCTGTCCCCTTGCTACATGTAGGAGGTACAAGCAGTGTTTTGGCTGGAGCCTGATGAGTGCTTTGCTGTTATCTGCCATCTCCTGCTGCCTTCAGGGCAGTGCTAGGAGTCCTACAGCACTCCCTGTCGGGCAAAGCACTTATTACTGCCTAGTTTTGAATTTCATTTTTATTTATTTATTTTTGCTCTGTGGGCAAAATCCCACGCAAAATGGGTTGAAGAAGGCTGAACAGACTCTTATGCAAGTCTGCTGGCAGAAGTATTTTGCAGCTTGCTACACAGAGTCCTTCTCTCATGTCCTTGGTGCTGGCATCTGGAATGGCTTTTGTGCCTTCCATGAAGGTTCCGTGAAGACAGTGATATCTCTGGGCTCCTTCACTCTGCCTGAAGCTTTGCAAAGGAGATGTGGTGGCACACATCCACCCTCAGGGAATTCCCCAACTGTTTGAAGCTGGGCCAAGAAAGTGAGTCAGAACTGCAGCAGAGGAGGCTGCTCCTTAGCTCCTGCCCGCCTTCAGAGCTTCAAGCAGTGTGCCAGCCAGCAAGGAACAGCTCAATAGGTGTGATGAGGCATTTGGGATGTTGCAGACTCCCTCACTGCAGGGGTAGTGACAGCTATGGAAACAGACTGTTTTTAGTACTGGGACAGAGCACTGACTTGATTTTTTTCTTTTTTCCAAGGGAAGTAAGCAGGCAAGTACTGCGTATGTATATTGAATTTGATGGAAAATCTGTTGCAGGGGAAATTAAGCTTTTTGTGTAAGCTTATCAAGCAGTTTTGCCAAGAAATGGGAGAAATGGCTTAAATGTCAAACATTTTGACTTAAATGGAAGCATGGATTTTTCCTTTAGGAACAACAGCTCGTGTCAGAATTGTCTAAATTAGAAAACCAAAAAAACAAAGGTCATTAATAACCTGAAATGGAACATGTTTTAGTATGATGCAAGCCAAATTATTCTGAGAGGTATTTGTGTTGTTTTTTTTTTTTTGACTAAAAAGAATAATTTTCTTTGTGATAAACCAGATCTCCCTTTCTTTCTCTTCCAATCTCACTTGTTTTTGTGCATTAACCACTGAAATGAAACGTTATTCACCCAGCTTTCCAAATGGATCACGAGGATGTCCCTGCTCTTGAAATGCAGTAAATGACAACTGTGCAGATTTCTTTTGGCTCCAGCTCTACAGCACTGTTAGTGTTATTCCTGCTGCACCTAGGAATGCACCAGCGCCCAATCACAGCCTGACGACAGGGCTGTGATAAATCGCCATTGACCAGTTTGTCACCAGTAAATGTCACCAGTAAAGATCAGCTGTTGACTCTGTGTCCCTTTCCTGAGCTCTTGCTCCCTAATTCAGCCACTGTCCCATTTCATGTCACATCTACCACAAGTTCTAACCTGTTCATTGGGTCAGCTCGTGTGAAGGAAGGAGGAGGACTGAGCAACTACATGTGGCTTACTAGTCTGCACTCTTTCTGACTGAAAGCTGTCTGTGATGATGATGAGGTCAAAAACTATTAGCCACAAGTAAAAGATCATGGCTTGCAAGCAATTTATTCTAAGCAATGCCTAAAATCTTGGACAGCTATTACATTTTTCAGTACTGTTATCCAACTCACCATCACGAGGGAAGTGATAGGCCATTTGATGACCAAAGAGCTTTCAACCTAATTATACCATGATGAATTCCTTTCAACTCTGTAGAGCATTTAATGCATCCTTAAATGAAGCCATCCGTAATTAGAAGCCTTCGAAAACACACACAGGCATTGAAGTCCAAGAGAAGCTGATTAATTGCTAATGAGGTTCCTTCTCTTACTAGAGAGATTGGAAGAGGCAAGGAAGCAAAACTAGAGACAAAATCTGGCATAACACTGCAGATTCAATGAAACTTTGCTGATTGACAGAGCAAAATTCTGTTATGTAGCTTCTTGTTGCCCAGGCCCTGTGATACAGCCAGTTTTAGCCGTTGGGGAAGAGGTTCACAGATTTCCCATAAATCCATTAACAGATGAAATAATCATTGTCTCAACTTAACTGATGTTTTTAGATTATAGGGACCTGAAAATTGTATAATAAGGGTTTTCTTTTTTTCTCAAACTGCTTAATTCATGCTTAGCTGGCCAAAACCAGTGATGTTTTGTAAAGTGTACATACACGTACTCATCTGTACCCACTGTTAAGTGTGATGTTTCTAGCAGCTATCTTACATACTGTGCGCATACATAGATTTGATGACACTGACCTGAAAGCAGAAAGTATTGCCTCTTTAGAAGGGAAAGCAAGAACTATAGATGGGTACACATGGGGAAAGCACCTAATGGAGAGTGTTCTATTCCAGAGCAAGAAGCTGGAGGCGATCCCATGGATAATTGTTTTACTGTACTATTTTT
>VXAV01003942.1:91779-113815 GCA_013399715.1 Alectura lathami
AAAGCTTTGATTCCCATACATCTAGGCTTTAAAATGCTGTAAGGCTTTGGTTGTGCTTGCCATGCAGCTAATTGTTCTGTTATTTGAACTCTGCATTGCAACACAGAGGCTGGATAATTAAAACTGTGTATGGGTAGAAGCACATCATTCTGATGAGCAGTATGATGTGTGTGGGTGCTATTCCATGGCTTTTCCACCTAAAACCAGTCTGATTACAGTACATCTCAAGGAATGACATAACTCAAAAGGGTCAGGTGTGTGCAGATTTTCTTCCAGAGGAGTACTGAAAGAACAGGATTAATAAATAATAAATAATTCCAGATAATAAGTCTTTTTCTTGATGTCCTGGATTTTCCTTGTGTCTCCTTTAGGGGTAGTCTGAGTACGATACACAGAGGCTTCAGGTCCACCCTAAACAGGGATGCTGCAGTTGGTGTTCTTTACTCCCTTGAATAGTCTGTACACAATCTGATTTTTCAGAAATACTGAATATTCTGCACTTCTTACTGGATTTAGCAGAAATTGCTATGTATTCACTAAACTTCCAAGAACTGGTCCATTTCTCTACTTGAAGAAATAATTCTGAGATAAGATATAATAAATTGTGGATTTTTTCTTAAACCATTAACTTACCTCATATTCTGAAATATTAAGCAAGGAGTTCACTTCTGAGGCTGTACCAGATGTACGTAACTATTTTCTTTTTCAAGTACAAGATATTTACAGCCAAATATTACCTGCTTTGTTCTATGCATTGAAAAGACAGAAATTACTGTTCTGGCTATCCTTGCATTTTGCAGGGGTGCAGGAAGAGAGCCTTTGTTTCCCTCCCTGCAATTCTGCCCTGGGGAGCTGCAAATGGAAAAGTCATTCATCTAGTACTGATCACACGAAGAACAGCTAAGAAAAACAAAACAGCAAGCAAACAAACAAAAATCCCAAACTGCTAAAATCCAGGGAGTTTTGAAATAAAACCTGTCTTAAGCCACTTCTCACCTTCATTTCAGGAATTTGACCCCAAACAGAGAGCAAGAAAAGCTGTTTTGCTGTGGCAGGATGCTTGATGATGTGAAATCTCAGAAGACCAGCTTGCTTGGATCAGAACAGCTTGGGTAATGTAAATGAGCATTTAAAGCTCTCTGATGATCTGAGGGAAACCAGACCCTCAGGTTTCACATCAGCAGGTCCTGCCAGCAGAAAGGGAGCTGAACCAGGAAGCCAGGGCTGGATGAGGGCTTTCCTGGGCCGTGAATTCGCAGGTGCCTTCAGTAACAGAAAACCCTATGCAGCTGAATCCCCCTGAGATTCCCACTTCTCCTCAGCCTCCTCCTTCTCTTCCTTTTCAACACTTTTCTCCATATTGTTAGCCCCATGTCCAGCCCCTGTCCCACTTGTCTATTTTTCTCTTGAACCAGAGCCCCTGCCCTCACTCTGGGGCCTCACTGCTGCCCTCTGAGCTGTGGCTGTCTGCAGTGAAGGGCTGTGCCTTCACCTGTGCCGGGCTCTCCTGACAGAAAACAGTCTCTGCTTCCCCTGTGGTGAAGGTTTAAAAATTCATATGTATAGACAGGAACTGAGGGCAGTTTTTCAGAAGATGTTATGGCAGTCCATGATGGTGTGCTCTCTCAGGAAGAAGTGCCAGCAGGTCTTGGACAAGGCTTGAAATCTGACATTAAAGAAGGCTTGGCTGGATCTCTGAAACTATCTGCTGCTGAACACAGGTCAGAAATCCAGGTGATGTGTGAGTTGGAGAAGGATGTGGATGAGGTAGTGCATCTCTCTCAGAAAGCTGTCCACACTGCTCTTAAAGATTTTGTAGTGTCTGAGATTCTAGCACAATCCTCAGTAACTTCACCGCTTAATTGATCTTGCTGTTTAAAACAAAAAGAAAAAAGCAGTGTGTTCCTAGTTTGAGTTGCCTAACTTCACAGAATTACAGCATGGCTGAGGTTGGCAGGGACCTCAGGGTCACTCAGGTCCCACTCTTGCCCCAGCAGGGACACAGGGTGCCCAGCACCATGTCCAGGCAGCTTCTGAAGATCCCCAAGGAGGAGACCCCACAGCCTCTCTGGTCCCTCTGCCAGGGCTCTGTCACCCACACAGCACAGAAGTGATGGCCAGGGGGAACCTCCTGGGCTCCAGTTTGTGCCCAGTGCCTCTTGTCCTGGCCCTGGGCAGCACTGAGTAGAGCCTGGCTGTGTCCTCTCTGTTTCTGAATAGGAAACCTCTGCTGAAATTTTTATTGCCATTAAGGTCTCCTACTAATAGAAGCACCTCCTCCATCTGAGTATTTATAGCAATGGAAGTATTTTCTCTTCACTTGGTTCATCTAGTGAAGCTTCAGTGCTTCAAGGTGGGTGAAAAACTGTAAGACATTGTGTAGACTAAAGATATATGTAGGCTCAAAAAATAATTAGAGGAATTCATGGCAAAATTACAATAAATGTGTTTAGCAATAGTGTTGAGCTCAGAAAGTCCCTAAGCTGCAGCTTACTAGAAACTGCAGGTCTGTACCAACGGAAGGACTATTTTATAGTCACTTGTTTTCCTGTCCCCTTTTCTGATGCTCATGATAAAAACCTTGAGAGAAAAATTACTAAACTAAGGAAGAGTTTGCTTCAACACAGTATGGCCATGCTTGGGAGTCTTTGCCTGTAGTTTACTGTTGATGTGATGTTATTCTCCATGTACTATCGATGTGATTCCTAGGGCTAAAGATAATTTCAGTGCCCTCCACCTCAAACAGAAACCATACTTCGAAATGAGAAGTTGAGTGAGGCTGTCACAGTATGGCAATTACAAAAGAAATGACAGGAGAGAAGAAAATTAAAAATAATTATGACTGTTTTAAGGCTGTGTATACCACAGTGTAGGTTGTAATTGTGATGGGCAAACAAAACCATAGTAAAGGAGACAGTATAAGCAGCAGCATTTTTCTCTTTTTAAAGACAGAATGTGTTGTATCTGAAGGTTAAGTGCAGGATACTGTTATTAGGTATTAAAGATAAATGTGTTTTGAAGAAACACCAGATGCTTATTAAGTTTCAGGGGAGGGAAGGTACGAAAGATGAAAAGAACATTACCAGAAGTGACAATAAAGGAACAGAAGTGAGATATAAAAATGGAAATAAAAAAACCTCTTTTTGCACAGTATATGGCGTATTACAAATACAGAATCAATCTATCTCTGAGTCAACTGCTATCGAAGGATGCTGTGCAATAACATCCTACAGAGCTAAATTAATGAGACTACGATTAGAAACAGTATCAGAAAAATGTAAACGTTGCAATGAACATTTAAGATACAAATATTTTTTTTTTCTTCACGCTATACTTTCCCTGAAATGTGCCTCTCTCTCTGTCCCTAAGTTTAAGGAGCACATTATAAACCAAAGAGATTGCATTGTGTCTACATGTCTAAAATGTAAAATGCCATGCCTAGCACTGACACATAGCTCACTTTTCTACTACCTTTCAAAGAAAACATGGCCAAGTAGCAATAGTGAAGGTAAAATGCTATCGCCATTTGAAGTGAGATGAGATCTTCCTGGGCTGTTAAGAGAGAAGACACCCCTGACCCTGTGAAAGGCTGAAGTTAAGAAGACCTTTAGCTGAATGTGCTGCTTCTTTCATAATAATGCCTGAATTATAGCTAAAGTGTGTGCCCATTAAATTTTCTCCTTGTTTGATTGCCTTGCTGGTATATGTTAATGCACTCATTAGTTTTTTCACCTTGGTAAAAAATGCAAAAAATTAATGAACCGGAAACTTACTGACTGAAAACTAAAGAGGGCATGCAGGTATCTTTGACTATCATGGCATTATTGTGGCATCCAGCAATAATGCAAAACATTCTTAGGTCTTGTTTCAGCTGTACTCATCTGATGCTTTGCTCTGGTTGTTCTCATGTGACCAAACCCATACAGGGGGTCCTGGAGAGCCCACTCTCATAGGAGGTATGTTAAAACACCTGCTAACTTCAGCTCTGCTTTGACGTCAGCTGGATTGGCAACTAAAAGGACTGTATACATCTGCTGCATGTATTGCTTGGCGATGATCTGAAAGCACAGGAATAGCTGTCCCACTGTGTTTCTCTCTCCTTCTTAGACAACTGGTTGCTCTGAGCTTCTGCTTCCCTTTGTCAAGCTCCCATTAACATTTTTCAGCCTTTGAAGTAAGCTGGAGCCCTTGAATTCTCTAACATCAAGTGCTACAGAAATGCAAAGCAGTGCTAGCATATGGTAGCATACTCTTGATTGTTGAAGGATGCAGAAGTCTGTATAGCAGAGAGAAGAGCTGGGAGGAGAGGAGTTATAGGGGGGACAAAAAACTACCTTCTAAAAATGGATTCTGATAATGTATGTCCATGTACTATTCTTAATTGTGCCTACTCTTCAAGCTTTATACCTCACTTTCAAATACAGTGCTTGAGGAAAGGGGGACCCTCAGTACTGTGGGACTGATCTCACTTGCCTGACCAAGCAGCATGCTCATTCTTACTGCGTGGTAGCTCATGGTGCCTACATGCATTGCAAGGAGTTGTGATCTCTAACAAGACCTACAGCCAGGAGCACCACAGCTGTGTACCATCCTGCTTCGTGTTAGACTGGGGTATCTTCCAGAGGAGAAGCAACCTAGAGCCAGAGACAATTAAAAAAGTGTTCCAACCCAACCATCAGCATAGGAATGTCAGCATTTTGGAGAAAGCAGAATGTTTAAGCACTTCTGGAATCAGGGCAGCTATATAGAAGAAAAAAAATCCACATATTTTTTCAATCGAATATATTTAATCTAATATTCCAGTGATTTTTTTTTATTTTTTCTATTATTTTTTTATCTTTTTTTTTTTTTTTTTAAATTACAGCTGTGCTGACAAGAGTGTGTTCACAGATATGACTAAATAAATAGGTAAAACTGTTGCCAGCAGGTTTTATTTCAGCTTTCTCTCTCTCTCCCTTCTCGAGGTGGCAAGGCTGAGCTCTGCTCTGTGCATGGCATCCTGAACACTTCATGAATTCTGACAGTGCTGTTCTCTGTACATATTACTGTAGTGTGGCTATAATTGAGGGACCACGTGTCAAATATCTTCGAGCTGCACACAAAATTATAGGACTAATTATTTTCCTTGTCTTGTCTTTGTCATCTACGAGGAGGGCTGTATGAGCAGTGTGGTATTTAGGTTTGGAGATTCATTGCACTGCAGTTCTTGCACTGTTCCTCAGGAACCTTTCCTGTGTGGAAGAGCTTTACCCATTTATTACATTTTATCACTGCCCTTGAGAAGTGGAATTGTCCACTGCTCTGAGCAGGAGAATTTTGTTGTATGCTCAGCTCAGGACAACTAAACAATCTGATGAGAAGATAAAAGAAAGACCTTCAACAAAGGCAGTTCTCCATGGCAGCAAAAGGTTATTTTTATTATTATTGTTTTTTAGTTCTTTACAGGAAAATCCCAAAAGGAAGGACACTTCCCTCACCTTTGTGGACCTCCACAGCTGAGCTCACGTGGGCAAACTGCGCTTCCCTTTTCTGATTTGCAGATACAACAATGTCAATTTGCCTGCTCAGTGAGCTGTCAAGGGCTTCTTTGTTTGCAGGGCACTTCTGCAGAACGAGTCCTATATTTCCTGTTGCCTAATGAACCAATGCTGGATTATTTAAATGGATCCAGTGGAAAAGAAGCCTTGTGAAAGCTGTTTGTTACTAATACAAAATTCCTAGCTTTCACATTAAAATAAATAAATAAATAAATAAATAAACCAAAACAAACTGAGACATCTTGTCAACAAACTGGATAATTAAACATCTTCTCCTTCCTTCCCGTTACCTGTCAATTCCCTGTAGAACCCATGCAGAGGATATGTAGAATCCACTCTGATGGTGAATAGATTCCTGAATTTAGAATGTTAACATAGTAATGATGTGAAACCAAGAGTGAAATCTTTTCAAAAGGGGTCAAGATTTTGTACTGGTTTTAACAACTTCTGTTGTAAAAGTCTTTAGCTGTCCTCAGTAGGACAGGCAGGTAGGAAGCTGTGGCAGATCTGAGAGCAGAGACTGCAAGTCCCCAAGTCTTTGTCAGAACAGGGACTTAAACCTGAATGTCTCTATCTGAAGCCATTTAGATTATCGCATGATCCAGTTCCCTCTTCCTTTCTGTTTATCATCCTGGACTATATTCCTAACTCCCATAGACATTTCTGACTGCCACTCAGAATAAACATTGAGACATTTTCAGTTTCTTTAGAAAATGAATGTTTTCCAGTATGGCTCATCTTAAAAGTGAATAAATTTCCTATTTGTCTTGCCAATAGTAGAATTAAGTTGGAAAATAAAAGATTTTGAGACCCTTCACACTCCAGATAGCCACTGTGATGTGAGCACAGCAAAGAGCTGTTCAGTCTTGGTGACAGTGGCAGATTCAGGTTTTCATATTGAAAAGGTCATTTTATGCCTTTGGTGCACTAACATATTATTTTGCCTTTGTATTTATCCATTTATTTAAAGCAGCAAACTCTTTCTCCTCTGTCTGGCTTCAGAAGGTGATCACAAATTGGAAGCCATGTCTACTTCCACGGGAAAGGGTGTGCCATATGGAACGCCATCAGGTTTTATGGCTTACATCACTGGCAGATCAGCACACTTCATTAAATCAGATGAATTTCTCCTTGCACAGGACCGATGTGCTAAAAATGTCATTTTAATGATGAACAGAGACAACACAGGTGTTCATAATATTTTCCTCCAGCAGGGATGAGGATAACACAGGCTTAGGGACTAGAGTTGCGCTGGGGCCTACAAGTCAGATGCAACGGGCTACAAAACCTGAGAAAAGTGATAACAAGCACGGGTGCCTGGCTGAACCAAATCTGTATTTTATTCCCAGCTCATGGCCATTACTGCCATCAGTCTTGTTGATCACAGCTGCATGCTGTATCTAGCTTGCTAAGAATCATTGCTATCATCTGAGCAAGAACACATCCTTCCTGCAATGCTAATACAACACAGAGTTGCACAGTACTAGAAATGATCACTATGAAGAAAAGAAGATCAACTGAAAAGAAGGCTTGTATGGGATCCAGGTAATCTGGGTCGATGTAGTTCCTCTGACTATGTTACCTTCAGTGGCTTGCAGTTGATATCAAGACCTAGGATTCTAGAGATAACTATGCATTTGTTCATCCAACTCTTCTTTAGAAAAGTGCACTGCACCATTCAGGCTTAACTGTGTGGTGGTAAAAGAGGCATCCTACTGGTGAGGTGTACAGTAAGTCACTGTAAGCTTCCCTAGGAACAGTTATCTGCTACCTGCTGATACCTCTTTGCAATCATAGCTCTCATCTTGCTCCTTAGGGAAAGATCTATTGCTGTTTCTGCCTACCTGTCTGCAAAGCCCTGGGAAACAAAAACCTTCCTCTTCACAATGTGCTAATGGCTCACTAACTCTCAAATCACTGCAGTTCCTTAACAAAGAACAGCACAATCCAGCAATAAAAGAAAGCAAGTTTATGGACAAAGTTTAATTAGAACTGGCAATGCTGCTCTTTGCTATTCAGGAGCATACTTGACTGTTTTTTCTGTTGTTTACTTATAGTCGTTATTTGTCTGGAAGAATAAATCTGAACAGGGAAGAGGCACGGAATTTTATTCAGCGAAAAGAGACCCCAAGTAAATGGACAAACAAAATGGACAGAAATTGATTTTGAACACTCTTTGGAGCTCTGGACTGGAGTAATATAATATAACTGCTTGCCTTCATTATTGTTTCACTGATGGATACTCACAAGATGGAGTTCCAGGTACAACCAGTCTCTGTGCTGATGCCTGCTGTGTTGGTCAGGTGTGGTGGGATCTTGCTGTCCAGGATTTCCATGTGTGTCCGCTGGAGTCCATGTGTCCCCAGGAGCTGTGTCTTGCAGATGAGCAGTGAAATGGGTATGGGGCTGCAAGGTTGGAGTGTGCTGTAGCTTTACAGCCATGGAGCAACACAACAGACAGCCCGTGCACAGCTGACCTCAGCAATGCAATGCTTCTAAGCCCAGCCGCTGCTTGTGAAGTTGAGTGCAGACAGGCTTGTGGATCCTGACCATAATATAGTTTGTCTGAGCCTGAGGAAAGTAGCTGGCATGGAAGAAAAAGAGAAAACTGTAATGCAGAATGCTAAATCCTGCCTAGGTTCACCACAAATTATGCAATGCTTGCCTGATAATTTCAAGATCCACATTTCCCTTTGCATTACAGCTAATTTTTTTTTTTTTCCTGCCTTACCCCTGGTTGTTAATTTTCTCCATTCTAGCTGAAGAATGATATTAAAACTCCCTTTCATTGGTTTACCCATTTTCTTCTTTCTCCTCCAGATTCTTTGCTGCTTTTCTGTGTTTGTCTTTCACAGCTTTAAGCTCTTGCAGTTTTAAGCCTCTTGTGAAGAGTTTTACTTCATCATAGCTAATTTATTTTTCAAGCCTTTAGTTCATGAAGTTTTTTTTCTTTTTAACTAATGATTATGTAGTTTTTTCTCACTTCCTTCCTCCCCATCTCCTTCTTTCACTCTCTGCCTCCCTACTATAATCCCATCTTCCTGGGTTGAAGGCTATTTTAGTCTAAACACCAGCTGAAATCCATTCCTTTCACCTACCACCAGCAGATGCATCTGCTATCTTATGTACTCTTTCAATCTTTTCTTCAAACTCTATTGGTTTCTAAAACTGGGAATGCTTTTCATTTGCAAATGGCTTCAGTTCTCTTGGTTTTTTATTTGAATCACCAGCCTGCTTTCTATAATTTGAATCACCAGCCTGCTTTCTATAATTTACCATAACGTTTTGATAGAGATGTGGCTACAGAGCACTTCCATTGACTCACCAGATGAAGCCTCTGAATTTTAAGCTTTTTTAGGCAAAGAGCGTGATTGTGCCCTAGTTCTGCAAAGTACGTATATAGTGAAACGCACAAGCTGGAGAAAAATACTCTTTGAAAATGAGTGAGGATGTATGTGAGTGGAAATAACAGTGGATGTTTAAGACCACCTGGGAAATCAGTGACCACTTAGCTTGACTTCAGTAGGCTAGAATGAGTAGTAAGGAACTGTGAGAACAAGTATTTTGGGGAAATGAACCTGATGAGCAATAAGCAGCATGAGTTTGAGACATTAATCTTGTTTGACAAAAACAGTGGCCTATTTTATACTACATTGTGGGTGGGTGAAATGTAGAGGTTGATGTTATTCATCTTTTTTGAGTGAAGTGTTTCATACATTGCAACCTAAAACTCAGGATACTATGGAAAGATGATGGTTTGGTTAACAATAGCCAACGGTTCACATTGGCCATCAGAGCAACTTTATAGCGGACCAAAGGGTGGAGGTGCTGGATATCTGCACAGTACCCTTCAGGAAAATTACAAGACAGCAATGTCTGGATCACAACCAGAAGCAATCTCAGACAAGTAAATGTTGGAGAAGATGTCTGGAGAAGAGAAGGCTCCGAGGAGACCTGATAGCAGCCTTTCAATATCTAAAGGTGGGCTACAAGAAAGAAGGGGACAGGCTTTTTAGCAGGGTCTGTTGTGATAGGACTAGGGGAAATGGTTTCAAATTGAGAGAGTGGAGATTTAGAGTAGATATAAGGAAAAAGTTTTTTACAATGAAGGTGGTGAAGCACTGGCGCAGGTTGCCCAGAGAGGTGGTGGATGCCCCGTCCCTGGAGACCTTCAAGGTCAGGCTGGACAGGGCTCTGCGCAACCTGATCCAGCTGTAGGTGTCCCTGTTCACTACAGGGGAGTTGGACTTGATGGCCTTTAAAAGGTGCCTTCCAACTCAAACGATTCTATGATTTTATGATAAATTTTAAAATTGAAACAAGTAGTGTGATATACTTAAGTGCTCTGGAAATATGACAACAATGCAAACTACAGAAAATATTGAATTAGAAAAAATATTTGAAGTAGTGTCCTGTTAACAAAATTAAGTACTCTGCACTCAAAAGGAGATTGCTGCAGAGCAAGAAGTGACCTAGTTACAATTTTGTTTCTGAAAGTCAGAGATCCTTCAGCTGATTAAAATTTCAGCATTAATGTTCATCCTGAAACATTGAATGCTCTTGTATGTCTGAGACTGTTTTCAATGCTCTTTAGTTTACAAGTACACTTCAGGATAAAATCAGCATGGAAAAAAAAAAAAAGTAAAAAAGGAGTTGTTTAGAAGTCAGTAATTTATCTCAATTTAAATGATTGATACTTTGATTAAACGACAGAAAACTTTTTACAAGGCTAATTTGGGTGGGATTTTTCTTAATGTGAGACATATGAATTTGATCAATGAAACCTGAACTGGACCCCCAGATCTCGTTCGTCTGTGGAGATGAACAGATATCATTCATGACATCTGTGATTTATTCCATTCATCCTAGTTAGGTATGTGAAATGAATCATGCATGGAATTTGCCTAACTCACCTAGTTTTCTCCACTGACAGTAGAGCTAGCCCAAGATAATAAACTTAGATATCGGAAATTGTTTATCTCTACAGAATAAATCCACTAGGACTGTGGTTCTCAGACTTTTCAGAACAGCAATATTTTTTTCTTGTATAGCAGTTCATGTCTAAATTTCTCACTATAGGTGCTCAGTCGCTGTGCTATGCTGGTAATATCTTATGGCTATAAGCAGTGCTAATTATAGTACTGCCTATTTCTCTCCACATAATATTTTGCATCTCTTTTTTTTTTTTTTTTTGTCTGTTCTCGGCTTGCTGTCTCCATATCTTGTGTCTGATTCGTGCAACCTTACCCAGATTCTCCATTTTATCTTGCACTTCCATCAGCACTTTTTCCCTTGAACGACAAATCCAGACCATTTCTCAACACAGAAATTACCAGGGCATTTCTTTCCCTACCCATAGCATGATCTCATAGCTTCCTTGTGGTAACTGGCCAGTCTGGGTTCTGCTGGGCAGAGGAACAGTCTTACATGCATTTCGCAAGCACGCACTTCTTGCAATGTTGAGGAAAATAAGGTGGGAAAAGTGACACTTCTGCTTCTGTGCACAAAGAGTGTGCCCCTGCCTGTGATGCTGCTTGCACATACGGCATCTCCATTGGTTCACAGTAAATGTGATGCTTTTCATGTGGCTCTATGACAAATGAGCTTTCCAATATGACAGGCAGAATGGAAAAGGGAATAAAATAAAGAAAAAAAGGCTTGAAGGAATTACCGTAATTTGCCATCTTGTTTAGTCCTGTCCAATAGCTTGAGAAATGCTGCCCTGGGGGCATCAGAGAGCCAAATCAAATTACTCTGTCCAAGATCCTACAACTACTTGTTTATTTGTCTGTCATTCTGGTCAGATTGTATATGATACAGTTACAAGAATCTAAGTATTCTTGGGATATTTGGTAAAATGCAGCCTCTTTTCCTTCTTGACATTCAAACTTTTCATGCTTTGCATAGGCAACTGAATTTATCTCTGATGGGAAAAGAAGACCTTTCACATCTGTGATCTGAACTTTTACAATCTCATTCTGGATTGCATCTAATGACCTGCCATCCTCCTCATTGCTGACACCATTTTCTGAGCAATTTGATGCTCACTCAATTTCATAATAGAGCTCTAGCACCAGCTTATGAAAAAGCTAAATCCATGGCATCATTTCAGATGTGAATGCAGCTTAGTCTTTGTGCTGTTGAATGAAGTACGTTGAAGAACAATCAAAATAATTTAGGGGATATTGAAAACTTGCTTTCCAAGATTTGCTCTAGGTAAAAATGTTTTTCACCAGTTTTCTCAACACACTATGTCGTTTAAGTAGATTTAGATCTAGTATCTTCCAGTCTTCATTAGGATGATGGAAACAGGCTGCTTGATCTCAGTTCTGTGGGATGAAAAGCTGCCTTTTGGAGCCTCATTACTCATTAAATAGGTAGTTCACAGGACCATGTATGTTTTCTTCTGTAGGTATCAGAAACATTAGTTCACTATCTTCATAGCTAATCATCATCTTCCCTCAGTGCATTCTGAAATCATAGGTTTTTCGGGATGAAATAAAAGTAACTAGTAACCCTGGATATTTTGCAGAAGTCAGGTGTGATGTTTCAAGTCAAGATCTACTTCTTGTGTACTTTTTCTTGGCATATAAGGAAGCCCATGTAAAAATATTTACACAGAACCATCTGCTTACAGAAAGAGGGTGGAAGACATGCACTACTTTACGTATTAGACTACTGAGGAGCGCTTCATATTCTGGGTTGGAAGGTGAAACCTTCCAGGGAAAAGGTTTAGCTAGGCTAGATTTAAGTACAATTGAAGGGCAGAAGAGATGGAAATTGTAACCAAGAGAAAAATATGGTTTCCTATAGTGTGCAATTAAGACCAAATTAAAAAAAAAAAATGAGCTGTCGTTGCATGGATAAAAATAATACTTCTTAAATTGCTTTGGACATCTAGAAAGTGATATCAAGCCTCATGCTGCAGGATTAATAATATCTAACAACCACTAGCTCAGAAGCCTCATTTCAAGGGTAAAGTGTTTCTTCTCAGTCTGCAGAAGGATTCCGTACTCGTGTCCTTTTCATTGCAATGGCAATGACCGTTGTCAGAGATGGCATTTGGGATAAGGTCTGACTTATCTTGATGCAGAATAACAGCTTCTGTTTTCCCAGGTCAGGTGGGAACCAAGGTCATTTTCACATCCTTCTTGAATGTTGTTTAGATGCAGCAAATAATTCCTCCACTGTGAGAATGTTTTGACTGCAGATTAGGTGTGCAAGGGATATAGTAGATGTTCTGTCAAATAGACAGTGGATGAGAACTGAATAAAAGACTGTGGAAGGTGAAGAGAAACTGAGTTCTGAACTGATGAGGAAGAGATTGTTTCCCCAGGTAGATGGATATTTTCACTTCTCTTGCATGAGCAATAAAATGAGATATTTTGCTTATTCCCCTCACCTTCTATTGTTCCTTAGCAATAAAAGAAACATTTCCCTGCTTTACGTGCAGCCATCAGCTTTAGCCAAAAAAAGACAGACTGGCTAAACCCTTATGAGGTGACTTTCTGAGTTGTGTGAGACAACATTGCATCCGTTCTCATTGTATCTGTGTCATATTCCTGTTCCTTATAGTTTTAACATTTTATTTGCACTGAGGTTGTTCACTGCATGGTACCAAATTAATCTTCTTTCCCTAGTTTGTGCAGTCACAATCGTGAGAAGTATGTTCCTGTGCTATTGCATTACATCAGATTAATTTCAGCAGGACAGCACGGACGCTGTGCTTTTTCTTCTGCTGACCCTGGCGTGGGTGGGAGCTGTGGCAATGGCAGTGGTGATGACATCAATGATAACAATGTGGCAATCACAACTCAAATTGCCATTGTATTCATGTATCAGTCATAACTAAAACAGCATGTCTTATACCTAGAAAAGGGGCAAATTTACATAGATTGGAACTGAAGGAACATCTCTTTCCACTAGACAGATGTCTTAAGCAACAACTTCACCTGGGCAGTTTGATCTAGTGAGCTAGTGGTTGGCAACCCTGTCCACAGCAGGGGAGTTGGAACTAGATGATCTCTGAGGTCCCTTCCAACCCAAGCCATTCTGTGATTCTATGATTCTAAGATTCTATGATTTTATTGCATAAAAACACTTTTGGTAAGGTGCTTGGTATTTACTGATCTCTGGCACTATTGAGACCTGCACTGTATTTTCTATGTTTGAGATTAATAAGAAATGTTCACTGTTATGTTTTCTTGAAACTATTTTCCCACAGTAGCAGGGAAGAACATTTCACAGTTGAGAAAGAACAAACATGTAGTCTTCAGCAATCTGTGGGACTTGAGTTTTATCAAAACTCTCTCACAACTATATTTAAATTTATAAGATGCTTTACAAAAGGTAAAAATAGGGAATAAATTGTTGTTCTTCCAGTACTGTAAGCTTGTGGGGAAAATACTGTGCTCTCCTGACCTACAACTCACAAATCTGAGTAGACTCAATGAGGGAAAAAATAAAATATCTGAGTTTTCTCTTTCTGGTGTTGTTCTGCGGCAGATAAAATACCATAAATATTTGTGTTTCTTTGACAGGTTTAGTCAGAAGCCCAAGGGAGAGGATTTCAGCTGGCACAGTGTTACAGAAGATAAAAGTGGACAGATAATTTCTATGTAACACAAGCTCATCCACAGACAGCAGTGAGAGACCTAGCATTCTTATGAATATTTCCTCAAAATGTGCTTAGTGCAGAAGCATGTGAAGATGTTTACAGACACCTTGAAAAGGACAGATGTAATGAGAGAGAAAGTTCCTTTGGTTACACTTCTGGCTTAAAGTTTATTATTGCCAGAGCTACGTATTGCTATCTCCAGAAAGTGTCAGTATTTTGTGCCTATATGGGAGCATTCTGATCATAAAAAGAATGACAGAAAGGATAAACAGAACATGGACTATATGGCAGAGCATGACTTTTGATGCTACACAGAAGTGGAGAGCACCAGAACTTTAACTGAGAGAGTTAGGTATTAATTATTCACTGCTGTTAGAAGCTAGGAAATGGTGGATTTTCAGAAAAACATCTCAGCCAAACAGTTCAGGAAGGTCAAACAGGTGACATTGTGGAGTGCTGAAGGTGGTGTGTGCCCACTTATTTGATTTTGCCCTAGGAGGAGCTTGCACTGTTCACATCATCCCCTGCAGCTCACAGGCACCTCTCAATGTTCGCTTGCCACCCCTGCCTGGGTTACAGTGACCCATGGGCTGAGGGCCCTGGGTGGTCCCAGGGTAAAGGCAGACAGGTAAGTGCAGGTTGAAGATGGAAAAAAAAAAAAAAAAAAAAAAAGATGTGCTGTGTGACAATATAGTGACTGTGGGTGTGCTGTGTGACAATATAGTGACTGTGGGGTAGGATTCATCTCTGGTCTAAGCAGTCATGTGAGCAACCCTGTATCAAGATTCCAATTATTTTGGGCAACTTGCCTGTTTTAGGGTGCTGTCTTTCTCAATGGACTAGGTCGACAAGTCTGTAGTAATTACAGTAAATGAAAAGCAGTTTTTCAAAGCTGACACTAAGGGAATTTCCTGTCTTCATGTGGCATAGACACAAGAGTTAACATTACATTAAATGCTTCAGGTATTTCTGTGGTGGCTTGGAAGTTTGACATCTATTGATTCAGCTCGCTGTGTGTCCTTGCTGCTTACGTGCAAATGCGACAGCAGCAATCCCATCGCCTATCCTTGACAAGGCTGCTCCAAAACTAACATGTGCCTATGTAAGATGTGGTAACACAGTTTTTGTTGATGTGGTCATATCCTTTGTGCTGTGGATTTGTGAGAAAATCCTCCCAGTAGTTCTGGAGTTGTCCCTCCCAGCACAATTTACAACAGCAAACACTGATTTTTTTTTTTTTTTAATAGAAAGTCAAAAGCTGAAGTATCTGATCCTTCTCTGCCATCTTCTGCAGTACAAGAAAAGCCAAAAATGGAAATTCCTTCCATTTGCATTCTCTCTTCCTTATATATGTATTTGTGCCTTTATATTCCCTTGCATAGCTAGGAAAACAAGAAAAGCATGGGAGCAAATTCAGCAAATCATTTGCAGGCTTGTGACACCAGCCTATAAATATGGCAGGGGTGCTGAAGCATTCAGAGACACCTCCTGTCCTGACTGCTAAAAACAGTCCTGAAGAGCCAAAGGCTGCTTTGGTTCTTGAGTAGGAGAAATGTTCCTGACTTGGCCTCCTTCTGCCCAGCTACATCTGTTCTCTTCAAAATGCTGGAAGCAAAAGTCAGTGTGATACTGGAGGATTTGGAGTTCAGAGGATGGGATGAAACATGTTAGTGGTATGGCACCTTCTCCTTCCTTTTGTTGTTTAGATCACAAAATTAATAGATGTAGGGATTATTTCTAATTAGGTTTGTACACTGTTTAGGAAAATGGGGTCTTGTGCAGGACTGAACATAGATTATTATGAAAATTATCAATGACAGTTAGTGTGTTTCAGCAGATGAAATTTGGTATTCGATCTAATGTACAGATGTGGAGAAGTGGAGGCTAGAGAAAAGCCCTTTGTGGGAAGAGAGAGGAAACAAAAAGGAGCTTAATCAGAGGTAATGATGAAGATAACTGGATCAGCAAAGGGAAGTTTTCCTTATTCAGATGAGTTGGGGATAGCCAGAGGCAGTGCCGAGAGTACATCCATAATTTGATTTTGACTCTGAAAAACACTGGTGATGTCACAGTTGCGTCCCGGTGTGCAGGACAGGGATTCTGAGCAGGCAGATGCTTCTTGGTGTTTCTCCTGTGCCTTGCAGCTGGAAATCCAGACAAGGAGGGAACCAGGCCACCCAACACACATGTCTCTGGCTCCCAGACAGCTGTGCACACTCGACTGGACAGATATGTCAGCCCGAAACTGCAACATAACATGGTCATAGTGGAATCTGGTAAGACCCCAGAGATCACTCGGTTGCTATGGTAAGTTTTTACCCGGTTTACTGAGAAGTGGCCCCACAAGAGATGCAGACAATAGCACGAGGGATTGAAGAGGCCATGTCAACATGGCATTGGTGACACAGAGTGCCACAGAATGCCAGAGAACGTGGTAAACCAAGGTTGGAAGAAGAGGAACTGGGTGAGCAGGGCTGTGCAGAGGAGGGCAGGACAGGGGAGCAGGGCAGATGGCTGCTTCTTGCTGTTTCTCCTGTGCCTTGCAGCTGGACGTGCGGACACAGATGGATCCAGGCCACACATCACACCCGTCCTCTGACTCCCAGACAGCTGTCCACATTCTCTCCTGGACGGATAAGTCAGCCCCAAACCAAAACCACCAGTGGACTAGGGGACACTGGAAGCTCTCCATAGGTCTATCACTACCCAAAGCTTTGACCTGCTTTGCCGAGACCTTGTCCAGAGAGGTGCTGCTGACACCAGCCCTAGAGATTGCAGTGGCCATGTCAAGGTGGGGTTGGTGACACAGAATGCCTCAGAAGGCTACAAAAGCACGCAGGAAGCCAAGCAACGTGGTGAGTAGGGCTGTGCATGGGATGGCAGGATGGGAAGCAGGGCAGGTGGCTGCATCTTGCTGTTTCTGCTGTGCCTTGCAGCTGGACATCCGGAGATGGATGGAAACAGGTCACTCGACACTCCTGTCTGACTCCCAGACAGCTCTCCACAGTCTCTTCTGGACAGATAATTCAGTCCCAGACTGAACCCACCATTGTCCAGTGGGACAATGGAAGCTCTCTGCAGTTCCCTTTGTCACTAACCAAGGTTTGCCAGGATTTATGAGACCTTTGCCACATAGAAATTGTTGACAAACAGGACTAGTGATTTCAGTGGCCATGTCAAGGTGAGATTGGTGACATGGACAACCTCAGAAGGTGAAGAAATGGGGCTGAAGAAAAGCAACCTGGTGAATAGGGCCATGCAGGGGAGGCCAGGATGGGAAAGCAGGGCAGGTGGATGCTTCTTGCTGTTTCTGCTGTGCCTTGCAGCTGGACATCCCGGCACGGATGGAACCAGATCACTCAACACGCCTGTCGTCTGACTCCCAGACAGCTGTCCACAGTCTTTTCTGGACAGATAAGTTAGCCCCACACTAAATGCACCAATGTCGTACAGGACAATGGAGATCTCCACAGATCCCTCTATCAGTACCCAAAGCTTTTGCCTGGTTTGCTGGGACCTGGTACACATAGGAGTTGCTGTCAGCATCCCTAGTGATTTCAGTGGCCTTTGGAAGAGCCTGTTGTTGAAGCAGACCAGCCAAGGTGGTGAAAAAATTGATTTTGTCAGATAAGCACCCTGGTGAGCTGGGCCATGCAGGGGAGGGCAGGATGGGAAGGCAGGGCAGGTGGCTGCTGCTTGTGGTTTCTGCTGTGCCTTGCAGCTGGACACAGTTGGACCCAGGCCACCCAACACGCCTGTCCTCTGACACCCAGCAGCTGTCCACACTCGACTGGGCAGATAAGTCAGTCCCAGACTGAACCCACCATTGTCCAGTGGGACAATGGAAGCTCTCTGCAGTTCCCTTTGTCACTAACCAAGACTTGCCAGGTCTTCTGAGAACTTTGGCACACAGAAATTGCTGACAACAGACCTAGTGATTTCATTGGCCATGTCAAGGTGAGATTGGTGACATGGGCAACCTCAGAAGGTGAAAAAATGAGGCTGAAGAAAAGCTGCCTGGTGAGCAGGGTGGAGCAGGGGAGGGAAGAATGGGAAAGCAGGGCAGGTGGCTGCTGCCTGGTGTTTCTCCTGTGCCTTGCAGCTGGACATCCGGACACAGATGGATCCAGGCCAAGCAACACACCTGTCCCCTGACTCCCCAGACATCTGTCCGCCGTCTCTTCTGGACGGATAAGTCAGCCCCATCCAAAACCATCAGTGCCCTAGAGGAGACTGGAATCTCTTCACAGGTCACTCTGTCGCTACCCAAAGCTTTGACCTGGGTTGCTGAGACTTTGTCCAAATAGGTGTCGCTGACACCAGCTCCAGTGTCCATCTCAAGGAGAGACTGGCGTCAAAAAGCACGTAGGCTACAAAAGCACGTAGGAAGACAAGCAAACAGTGAGCAGAGCCATGCAAGTGAGGGCAGGATGGAAAGAAGGGCACGTGGCTGCATCTTGCTGTTTCTGCTGTGCCTTGCAGCTGGACATCCCAGCACGGGTGGAACCAGATCACTCAACACGCCTGTCGTCTGACTCCCAGACAGCTGTCCACAGTCTCTTCTAGACTGACAAGACAGCCCCACATTAAACGCACCAATGTGGTACAGGACCCTGGGAGCTCTCTGCAGATCCCTGTGTCACTACCCAAAGCTGGTACATCTGGACACGCATAGAACCAAGCCACTCAACATGCCTGTCCTCTGTAGCTCCAGGAGTGTACAAAACTGTGCTGGAATTTGAGCAACCCAGCAACATAACTGTACAGCACTTGCACAATATTGAAGCTGGGCATGTGGCTGCTCCTTGTTTCTTCTGGCTGCCTGTATTCCAGTGATCCTGCTGTCAAATACCTTTGTTTGAATTGCAAATGTTTCTTGTCTGAATTCATTTGTATTTCTCTCCAAACGCTGCACATTTTTCTATTTTCTTATAACTGCTGAATGTACTGCAATACATTTCTTCAGTTGTTTTAATACCTATATTAGTAACTGTGTTGTTGAAGCACTTGCAGATGAGAACACACAATGCCTTGGCTCTGGTTGGATACAAGTAATTGGCAATAAACTTTTGTAAGGCTGAGTTCCAATCTGAGCTGCGATCCTTGAAGCAGGAGGTTATTCCACTCACTCTGTTCGTCTGTTACCTGATGTAGATCATAGGCTGTTTATTTTTTCAAAGCTTGAGGCTATGGCCACTATTTCCATCTCATGATAGTCTGTGCATTGTAGCATCATGTATTTACTTTCATCTGCATATGCACATGAGTTTCATCCCTGACTGCTATAATTACACCAATACTGTGAATTTCAAATTCAGGTCTTCATTGCGGAGGTGGGGTTCATAAAGGTTATCTTTTCCTTCTGTTCCTTTTGTGATATTTGGCTCAGTTGCTGTATTCCACTTTGACTTTTGGCTAGTGGCCTGTAACAGTTTGCTCTTCTGGATGATCTCTCTGCACAGCTTTGTTAAGTGGGAAGGCAACTTTACTCCTGTGATAAGCAGCTCATAATTTTAGAATCGCAAAGGTCATCCTTTACTTTTAGCCTTAATTTCCCAAAATGTAGAATCAAGATGAGAGTTACAAACATTATTTCTACTTTGGCTTGTGACTGTAAACACTGTTTAAGGGTAGTATGCCTAGACTAATTGCAGTCATTGCATGTTAGCCATGAAACTGCAAGGAAAAAAAATAAGCCTTATTTTCCTCTAGGTATGGATCACTTTTTGCCCTTCTCTACTATGTCAGGAAACAAAACGTTTGCTATTACAGAAAGCGATGTAAAAGAGAGTTATCCTTGTTAGCTAATTTTTGTTCCCAAGAGCTCTGATGGATGCATAGAGAAGTATTCAGGTGTTTATGCCTTCCCTGCTACAGGAAAAATAAATGCTGGGAATGAAATCCTGAACCACTTCAGTTTACAGCCTGGATTTTGAGTAACGCTTGGTTATGCTAAGATCTAAAAATTTTCAGTTTCTTGCATGGCAAAGCTGTATCAGTCATAGGTTTCGGTTTTAGTTTATTAGTGTTCTAGACTTAGACTTCAGGTTTTTCATTGTCTGACTACCAACTAGAAATTACTAGCTCTTGAATACATCATTTTAAGTCGTGTCAAACAGAATTTTTTACAAAAGCAAGCTATTATGCAAGGTAATCATCAATGGAAAGTCACAGTCAAATTGATAGAACAAGGGGGAATGCTTTTAAATTAAAAGAGGGTAGATTTAGGTTAGATATTTGGAGGAAACACGTAACTCAGAGGGTGGTGAGGCCCTGGCACAGGCTGCCCAGAGAAGCTGAGGGTGCCCCATCCCTGGATGTGTTCAAAACCAGGTTGGATGCTGCCGTGGGCAGCCTGGTCTAGTGGATGGCAACCAGCCCACGCCAGGGGCTTGGAACTGGGTGGGCTTTAAGGTCCTTTCCAACCCAAGTCTTTCTGGGGTTCTATGAAATCAGAGTGTTTCTCATGGGGATGAACACTCTAGCATGATCTCTATACACCTATAAAATTCTGGTAGATAAAAACTGAGGCCGACACTGGCAGGCAGCTGTAATTATTATGGTGAAAAGTGGTGGACAGTACCCTAGATCCGTCATGAATAGATTTTTACTCAATTCTGGTTTAACAGCAATTTAGGATTTATTAATATGATAAATATTTTATGATAAATCACAAGATTAGACTGTATGATTCTTAGTAGCACTCAATTAGCACTTAATCATTAGCCAATTTAACACAATGATTCAATGGAATTTACTACAAATACAACGACTTAATTGAAGACTCAGGAATGGCAAGGTTCGCATGAGACATTGCGAAGAATTGTAGGGGAGGTTTCTAAACTCAGCTGCACGCTTGAGGGCTTTATCCCCCTCTCTCAGATACACACCCTTCCATTTTCTTGACTCTTAGTGGATGTTTGGGTTCTGTCCCAAACAGGTCTCCTCTTTGTTAATGTCTGTTAACACAAATTGCTACAAATAAACACCAAGGGGAAAAGTAAAATGTTTTACAGGATGGAACTAGACCCACTTGCTACTACAAAAGCAGCTCATCTACTGTTTTCCTACTGTTACTGTCTTCCTTCTGGAAAGATCTCACTAGGGCTTTAGAAGAGTCATCAGAATCTCTTTTGTTATGTTTAACTGTTTTCTTCCTAGAAAGCCACTTCAGTTCTGCTGAGGCTACATGCATTTTATTAGTTCCCTAATGTGTCTGTTAGGTTCTAATTTATAGTCATTTAGTGATAGCTATAATGATGAAGTAATGATATTGCATCAAAAGTTAAACTATCTAGGAATGAAGTCAATTTAATATGCAACCCATTGATTAGATGAACAGCTAAGCAAGTTTCAGAAATGGATGTAAAGAAGGATGTATATCTTCAACCATCAGGCAGGAAACACAAAGTTGATAGCAGCACTGTAAGTTCAGAGGGTAAAATGGGGACGAGAAATTATCTGGGGAATTGTTTTCATCATATTAGTTGCTCACTGGTAATCCTTTTGAATATTCACATAGACATGGACTTCCTTCTGATCTACTGTGGCAATATTAAAGGTACATTTCCAAGGTGGAGAAGATAAAGTGTCTTTCCTGGTGGCATTCCCAGAGCTAAACATGAGGAGAGTTCACTTAGCTTAATCTCCTGAATACCACAGGCCATAAACTTTCATCCTTGACCAGTGGGAAGTAGGATGCTAGGCTAAATGGATTAGGTTTTGCCTTTGTGGTATTTCTTAGCCTGTTCAAAGACAGATATAATCCTTAATTACGGCTATCTGCAGTTGGCTCTAGGTAGTTCTTCCGCCCCTTTTCCTACAGAGAGGTTAATTGTTCCAATTTACTCTAGCCTTTTCATCTTCTTTTTTTTTTTTTTTT
>VXAV01003942.1:113838-127858 GCA_013399715.1 Alectura lathami
TTTTTTCTTTCCATTGTTATTGTATCTAATCTAAATATTTAAAAGCAATTTTTTTCTACTCTCCAGAAAGGGTTTGGCTTCTTTTTTAACTGCTCTGATGGTTTCAAAAGTGTCTTTCATCATTATCATTCTCCCAGGAATTCAGTTTGCAAAGACCTGGCCAGAAAGCAAGTACAATACCCAGGAGGTAAACTGCAGATTTATTTATTTATTTATCTATCTATTTTTATATTTATTTATTATTCCTACATAAGTTTTGAGGAGCATAGAGCAACAGTACACTGTTTAAAGTAANTTATCTATTTATCTATTTATCTATTTATCTATTTATCTATTTATCTATTTTGCCTTTAAAGTCCAAAATCAATTTACTTATGTATTCATTCAACAAACTATTCACTATCTGTGAGAATCTTGATACATGATCATTCTTGAAAAAAACTCTATGTCATGTATGTATGGCAAAGCAAATAAATAATCACCATTATTTGTGGGTTAAAAATTTCAGAACTTTGAGTCTCTGAAGAATTCTTGTAATTTGAGTTTTGAACGGTCATATAAATATCTTTAAAACAAATATTCTTGACCTGAGGTAGAAAATGAGACCTCGGAATTTTCTGGTGAGCTGTAATGGATAAGAAACACTCTTGTTGATGCTCTAAAAGTGCAGTTCACAATTTCCTTATAGTGCATAACTAACCTGGAATTCTTTTCTGCTATATCACCTCTCCTTTAGATTGTGTTGAAATGGATTACTTCCTATGCTAAGTAGAATCTATTTCAATTCCCCAGATGTGGCATTTTTTTTCCTCTCAGTTTTGGGGATAGTTTAATCTTCATTACAAATAACACGCGGACTTTTTAGCGTGCACAGGATTTTATCTGCACAGTGGTGCAATGAATTTAGATAATAAACAGTGCTTTGGCTAGGACTTCTCAACAATTAATGTCACTAGGTTCTCCTGTGGTAGACCATCCTTGCACAGCTACTAGAAGGCACAGAGAATTCCAGCCTTGTATGGGAATCTGCCCTCATTTTCTGAATGCAGCGTTTTAGAAGAGGCTACAAATGAGGTGGATGTTCACTCACTCTATTTCGTAGATAAATCAAAAGCTGAAGTAATGAGACAACATAGACCCAAATTATTTGTTAAGCTTTCATTTTTCGGGATTTAGAAACACGAGTGTGAGTGACCTTAAGCTTTTTATTGGACCAGTTAGAAGTGATAGAGATTCTGTGATAAGCAGTACAGCTGCAACCACAGAGTGTTTGCTGGAGAGCAACCAATTTTTTCGTTTCACATATCTGTGCCAACAATATCGAGTGGTTTTTTTTTTTTTGGTATCTCCATTGAGTATGTTTTTTTTTTTTTTTTTTTTTTTTTTTTTTTTTTTTTTTTTTTTTTTTTTTTTTTTTTTTTTAATCTGCTATTGTTCATTTTCAGGTCTTTAAAGTGTGGTTTTATTTTTCTGTGATGATTCCATCAAGGAAGCAGGATAGATTTCTTTACCATGACCTTGGAAGTTATTCATTTTAATTTTTTAACATAGAAAAATATTGCCTGAGAAAATGGTTCATGACTCAAAAAGATTGGCATGTTAATGGATTTTCAAGAGGAAGCCATAACCACAGCAATGTGGCAGGGTCATCTTGACCTCATCTCTGTCTCTTATCAGGATGTGTTATCAACCAGGTCAGTAATGAAGGGAATTGCTTTGCTTCTCTGTACTTCACACTATAAATTAATCAAGGAGAGCTACCACTTTTGATAGCTGGCAAGCACTCTGAAGAATGCAGACTCATTTCCTCTAGGGCAACAAGCAAGGAGGATGGCTATTCCTCATTGCCTGTATTCCTTGTCATCTTTAACCTGCAAGTCAGCCCTATCCAAAATAGGAGATTTGTCATAATAATTAACATCGGTATGTATTTACGTATGAACACATCCTGTCTTACAGTGTTTACAATCCGAATATAAAAACCAGGAAAAATAGGGGGAAAAAATACAGGAAAAATCAGATAATTTTCTAATGGAAGGAGATCTAACCTTTGAGAAGTTACTCAAGACAAAGCCCCCAGAAAGTTTCAAGTGCAGAAATACGAAGGTGAGTACTGATGAGGCAGAAGAACTGTTTAAGCAAAAGATCAACATGGCTGTTGAATATTAAAGGAGATGAGACAGGAATTTAGTAAAGGAATGAATTATAAAAGGAATAAGGTCCCAGAAGAAACTTTCAAAGACAAAGTGGAGAAGAAACTCTATTCACAGATAGTTTCCTATCTTCAGATTAATCTCTGAGAGCTCCTTGGTGTGCTGTTTATGCCTTTGGATTAGCAAGGGTAGGATCCTTTATGCAAGGCAGCCTTGGCTCTGTTTCTCATGTAACAGCTCAGTTACTTTTGGAAATACAATTTCTCTTTAAACCAGGTGGAGTGCTCCAAAATAGGTATATGAAATGATGCTTTAATTGGTCAAATACCTCTGGCCTCATCTGATTACCTTTTACGTTCTGGAAATAATGTGAGAGGCTTTGAGGCTCAAGTCTCTTACATAGCCGCCCATCTTGAAGTTAATTGGTGGGTTGTGTCCTAATTGCTCTTGAATTAAAATATCTTTAAAAAAAACTTTTCTGTTCCAATATTACCTGTTCCAATATGGTTACACATCAATAGCACTAAGTGCAGCGATGTAATTATTTTCTAATGAGTTTTTACAGTAATAGAATTAAATGACTCTAGGCATATGCTTAATTTCATTCTCTTTTCTGTCTAATTTTACATGACGATTCTATTTGTTAAAAAATAGCTGGCAATGCTCTTAGCACTGAATGTATGCAGATGGCAGTTTCAATTTTCCTCATGTTTCTTTACTCATCTATTTGCTGTAATAGAACTTTGCTCTGCGTTGATATTGAGTAGAGCCCTGCCGAATGGGACTTGGGGGTGCTGGTGGATGACAAGCTGGACATGAGCCAGCAGTGTGCCCTTGCAGCCCAGAAAGCCAACCCCATCCTGGGCTGGATCTAAAGAAGTGTGGCCAGCAGGGCAAGGGAGGTGATCCTGCCCCTCTGCTCTGTGCTGGTGAGACCCCACCTGGAGTGCTGCGTCCAGATGGGGAGTCCTCAGTACAGGAGGGACATGGAGCTGTTGGAGTGCGTCCAGAGGAGGGCCACAAAAATGATCCAAGGGATGGAGCACCTCCCCTGTGAGGGCAGGCTGAGAGACTTGGGGCTGTTCAGTCTGGAGAAGAGAAGGCTCCGAGGAGACCTGATGGCAGCCTTTCAGTATCTAAAGGGGGGCTACAAGAAAGAAGGGGACAGACTCTTTAGCAGGGTCTGTTGTGATAGGACTAGGGGAAATGGTTTCAAATTGAGGGAGGGGAGATTTAGAGTAGATATAAGGAAAAAGTTTTTTACAATGAGGGTGGTGAAGCACTGGCACATGTTGCCCAGAGAGGTGGTGGATGCCCCGTCCCTGGAGACCTTCAAGGTCAGGCTGGACAGGGCTCTGAGCAACCTGATCCAGCTGTAGGTGTCCCTGTTCACTGCAGGGGAGTTGGACTAGATGGCCTTTAATGGTCCCTTCCTACTCAGACGATTCTGTGATTGTATAATTATGGACTTAGAATACAGTTTTAAAGTATGTATGAAAACTAATAGCGTCATTGTATTTTCAGCTGCCATTGAAGAAATGTCATGCCTCATCTGTGGACCAATATTAAGACTGAAAATACAGAACAATTATCATGACTCTGAAAGGCATGGAGGCAGAAAGATTTGTTAATTGCAAGAAATTCAAAGAAGAAATAACGTATGGTATTGGTACTGGCTGCTAATAAAATACTTATAGTGCACTGGTGAAATGAGGAGCTCTAAAGCCTTCTTTAAACAACATGAAACAATAGCTCTTTCTTTGTGCAGTGAATCCAAACCAGGAGCTGTTTTCCTTCACGTATCTCCTGCTGTGGTGAACAGCTAGGTGCAAGCCAACATGCTGATTGGCTGTGGAAAACTAGTGTAAAGTGCACTCTGAGGAGATATCTGAGTAACACAAGTTGGCTCTAAGAACAGTGTGCATTTTCCAGGTGGCTGTTGTCTGCCTCCTCATCAGCAGTATTTGGTGAAAGGCACACCAGGATACATGATGAGATAAAAGCTACAAAATCATCTCCCCTTCACATTCAGTTGAGACTTGATGAGTGCAGAACATTGAAAAAATATAAAGTATTAAAATAGTCTAGGTTATCTTCTAGAAAAGTCTTTCTCTCTTTTCTAAATTTGTGTATTTTTTCTCCGTGCTTTGTGGAACAATGATAACCGGGGAAAAATATCCAAAACTAGTAAAAAAAAGCAAAATATATAAACTAGAAATTAAATATATTAAGTAGTAAAGCATAGTATAGAATCATTTTATTTAGCTTTATGATAGATAGTCAAATTAATATTCAGAAGCTTTACATTAGGAAACATAAGAAGGCAAATCACGTCTGGAGAACATATCTCTGTTGGGATTTCTTAGAGCAATTGTCATTATTTTATGTGCTTCTTAGTAAACATTTTATTGCAACACCATGAGAAGGAGAAACAAATATTAGCATAATTGGCATCTTCTTCTAGAATATGCTTAGATATAAGAAGATGTTTCCATAATATCACATCTTCCCAAATCAGGTTGCTCTAAAACCATACTTCAGGCTACAACTTGCTGCTTTATTTTCATAGCTCAGTAAAAGCTAGAATGTGAACTTACAAAGAAAAGTGTTTGCTTTTTAATTAGATGCAAAAATCTTCAAAACTAAATACAAATTGTGTACAATTGCTCAGAATTTAATGAGATCAATTAATCACTTAGATCATTTGAGAGCAAAAGTACCTGGTACCCAGGAAGCAGAAGGACATTTGTGATGGGGTGATTACCTTTAAAGAGAAATAATGCTTTTTAAGTGCAAAACAGAGAAAGACTACCAGGGAATGATGATTACGCTATATCTTAAAGCAAATGTTTTGAATGCGTATGTGTAAATATGCTGCAAAGTTGTGTGTTTTGGTCTTAAGTCCTGAAGGATCAGGACTAAGAAGTCAGAGACTTCATGACTGTCTTGCAATAAATGTTCTTTTTCCCAGCTTTTTCTATTATTTATCAGTTCCCAGAGTGAGCTTATTCTGCTGCAAGGTATTCTTTTTGTTTCACCTATGTGTTTTCTGTAAGAGCATTTGATGCACCTTGGAGGTGCAATTGCAGGACCTATGGGTTCTCTGATGTGCTGTACTCTGCTGCGGGAGTTTCAGAGATGGGCTGGCCAGTTTTACATTTATTACAGACACGGACTCAACTTGTTCGATATACATAGTCTACAGGTAGCTGGCTTCTGTTGGTTAGTTTATCATTATGGGAGGGTTGATTAAAAGCTTGGGAGGATAATTCTGAGAAATATTCTTTCAGGACCAGATCTTATTTATTTTAGGTACATTTACATAATATTTCCTCCCCTTGGTGTCAGGCTATGATGATGTATGGTAACTAAGTATTTATGGTCATTAGGGGGCTCTGCCAGCACTGAGATACTTGGGTGATGTTTGGGTGATTCTTTCAGCTTTGTGATGCATTTCATTACAATGAAGGGCAATGTTCGGCTTTAAAAGACTGAGGTGGGTACTCTGTATTCTCACAAACAAATGAAGTGGTGTTTGAAGGTCTGCCTGCATGTCAATCAGATTCAAGTGCTGACTTTGCAGAGGGTTTGTGATGGTCTGAGTGCTCAAATTTGGCCTCAGAATAACCCTGAATAATCCCTTCCCTTTCACTGGGTGCCCATTTTACTTACAATCCCCCTG
The DNA here is from genome assembly GCA_013399715.1 of Alectura lathami. NCBI lineage: Eukaryota > Metazoa > Chordata > Aves > Galliformes > Megapodiidae > Alectura > Alectura lathami. The sequence goes on from VXAV01003942.1 coordinate 119,674, forward strand.
AAATATTGGGCATCTGGCAGATGAGGCAATCACACTACCAGCACTAGAGAAGGGTGGTAATTTGGAAGATCTGCAGAGTCTAACCTTTTTGTTTTTTTTTTTTTTTCTTGCTCTTACATTGCCAATATAGGGACCCAACGTGACATGTTAGGCATCTGAATCTATTCAGCTTTTCATCTTTATACAGGCAGTTGCCTGCTAGGCCAAAGCAGATACAGCTCCTAGTGCTAAGGAAGCAGGGGTTTTAAGTTCTACTCATAGAAAAGAGATTAAATTTGCATCTAAAAGTCAAGTTAATCTCCAGGTTATGTAAGGGTATCCTGCATAATTATCTCTTTCCTCCTTCTTCCCTTGAAATTATACCCGTTGTATGTCCATCAGTAGGGCCAGAGCAACAGCCAGGAGGTGCATAGCTGCACAGCTCTCCTCTGGTTAGTAGAACTCTTACTAGTGAGAGGGCACATTTAGGGTTCAGGACTTGGCTTCCAGCATTGGTTCTGGTTTTATCCAGTGATGCTGTAATGTATACATATCTTACCAAGCACGCCAAGGCTGCTCAAGCTCTATCTCCTCTGCAGAATTCCTTAACAAACAGGCTGGAACCAGACTATGGACAGCTGGGTCTTTTTCTGATCTCGTAATGTTTCTGCTCCTATCTCAGAACCAAACTGAATAGTAGAATATATTTGTATTTATCCTAACACATTCTACTTCATCATCTTCCCCTTCAGACTTCAGCAGTCAGGTCTTCCTCAGGAGAAGGCCTTCCATGTGGATGAGTGTGCCAAAAGCTAGATGATTATGCAGAAGAATTACATGTTCCTAGCAAAAGTTGTGAGATTAATATTTCTATCGATACTTAACATCTGGGGCTTCTCTAGGGAACTCAGGTAGAGTCCCACTTCCTGGTAGTCTAGCTTGGATGCTTTGGGATCTGTAGGAAAAGACAGAGCCCATCATAAAAAAACATTCTCATGGACCTTTAAGCATAACTGTTATGCGCTCTGAGAATTTTCAGCCAGAGCAGGATGATGCTCACCATTTTTAGGGGTTTCCAACTAGCTTCAGCAGCTCTGAAAAATAGATGGGACTGAATCCTACACTTTAACTCAGGTGAGATTTAGCTATCTGCTTCCTGGTTTACGTGGGTTTTAGGAAGGGTGAATTCCATTTTATTTTTCTGACATACACATGTGTGCATGTGAATACACAGTCAAGGTATGTCACGGGGCTTCTAGTGGCATCTGCTGCAGAAAACAAAAGTGTTGCTAAGAAGTACAAGAGATATTATCCAGATATGATAAAGTACAGCTGTTGGTAGTTTTGTGCTCTGTTGTCAGTTGAGACAGTATCGATAGCACACTGATGTTTTGTTTGTTGCTGAGTGATGGATACCTGGCCATGGCCCAGACTGCTCAGCAGGACAGAGCCACTGCCATTATGGTGGCAGCAGGGGGTGGGGTGGAGCCAGGACAGCTGGCATGAATTAGGCAAAAGGTTATTCCTTGTCACATGACATCATGCTCAGCCTATAAAGCTGCGAGTCATTGGGCAGCAGATGCTGGGTGTTGGCTGACAAGTGGTGAGACTTTGTGTTGTGACCAGGGTGTCAGCTGATGAACAGTTGTGTTAGATGGCTTTGGTTGGTGGGTGGCATATAGCTGTATTGTGGCTATATATGAATTTTGCTATCATTGCATTTCTGTTTTTATCTTCCCTTTTCTTTTAGTCTTAGTAAATAACTTTTATCTGAACCAAGAAGTTCAATTTTTTTTCCAATTCTCTTCCTCATCCTACTGGTGGAGAGTGAGCAAACAGCTGTGTGCTGCTTAGCTGCCTGCTGGGTTAAACCACAACAATCTCATAAGAATGAATAGTCACTGGTGAAAACTGATAGCAACATAAGTATTTCCAAACTGCATTCATTTTTCTAATGACCAAGGAATGTTTGAAGTGGTTAACTAGTAATGTTTCATAGGTATGACTTTTAAATCAACACTCTTCTGCTCTAGAAAACCAATGTTTTCTACCACAACCAAAATGTAGCCTTTAATGAACAGATTCCTAACTGTAGCAATTCTCAGAAAAGAAAGAGAAAAATAAAGTCTCTTTACTGAACTACAGATACTTTACTTACTGGTTTTAGATGGAGACTACAAATATGGATTTCATGCCAGTTGTACAAATGCTGTCAGCACTGTGTTTTTGAACTTGACTGCTTGCTCATCACATTTTAATTAGTGAGGGCATGAGCTGAAACAGGTGTTGGTAACAGAATAGGCAGCAGCTGGCAAACAATTTTTAGATCTGCAATTAACTCATTTATACTATTGTTCCAGAACACAGAGTTCATATAATTTTACAGATGAGATTATTAAAGGACTGAGCTGTGGAGGCACGTTCATTGTCCTGTTGTGGTGGTGTTTTTTTTTTTTTTTTTTTTGGTGGTAGTGTTTTTGTTTTTCAAATTTCTATTATTTATTTAATGGTATTTTCCCAGGCTTGATTCTCATGGTAAAACTGATTGAAAAGTTTAGGCTATTCTTTTTTCCAGCAGCAGGCAATTTATATTACTAACACAATCTAATCAAGGAACTAAATGGCCTTTGAATAGGGAACACTGAATTCACTTCAATATCATCTCTGTTTCTCAAGTGAAAGAAGCATAAGTTTCTTTGGAACTAGAACTCAGCAAAACCATTCTCCAAATCTGTATCGATATAAATTGCCTCAAAATAAAATTTGTATGAGTTCAGAAAAACCTGCAGCACGTTAAGAGATTTCTCAAGTATCCCAGGCTCTTTAAATAGCATAACTGGCCTTCCATGCCCTTGCTGTTATATATTCTGATATCTTTCAAATACAGCTTAATTTTTTTTTTTTTTTTGTAAAAAGTCTTCTTTTAAAATGTGAACTTTTGGCATTACCTGGAGTGCCTGCTATTCCTCTGTGACTTAAAGCCAGCTGTCTAAAATTAACCATCAAAAATTCTATCAATCCATGAAACTATGAAAGACAGTAACATGGCATTTCAACGAGACCTGAGGGACCATACCTAAAGGGTCCTGATCAAGGCAACAGCCGTGGAAGAGAAGATCAATGATGCTCAGGGAGAGCAAGGCAGCTCCCGCAGCCCACACCCGACAGTGCGGCAGCACTGATGCGGTGTGGGTGGAGCCAGGAGTGCTGGCAACAATTTTAAAAGCGACTGCACCCGCTGTTTCAGGGAAGACCGCGAATGCATCAGCTTCTGAGTGGAGGCTTGTGCCAAGGGACCATTCCTAGAGGGTCTGGATCACAGCAGAAGCTGTGAAAAAGATCAGGGAGGCTCAGGGAGTATTGAGGCATCCTTCTTCTGTCTTCAATAGTCAGACTGGTCATCCTTGGGATACTCAGCCCCCTGCTCTGGAAGACAGGGATGGAGAGCAGAATAACCCTCCGACAATTCAGGAGGAAGCAGTCAGGGGCCTGCTACTCCACCCAGACTATCACAAGTCTATGGGGCTGGATGGGATCATTTATCAGCAGTCCTGGTCAAATGGGGAGGTCCCAGGTGACTGGAAGCTTGCCAATGTGACGCCCATCAACAAGAAGTGTGGGAAGGATGATCTGGGGAACTACAGGCCTTATGATGCTGTGCTACGTATCTGTGACTATATAACGGTGGTGAGTCATCAGCACTGTTTTAGCTATGGCTGAGCGCTGCTTGCACAACATCACAGCTCTTTCTCTCACACTATGGAGAGTAGGCAGGGAGTGGGTAAAGAACTGGCCAAATGGATATTCCATGCCATGTAACATCATGCTCAACAATAAAATCTGGTGGCAGTGGTAGGATTTTGTTTTTTCAAGGGAGCTATTGCTCAGATTGGCTGGGCTTTTGTCTGCTTGTGGGAGCTGGTGAGTGATTGCTTAGGCATCACCTGGCTTTTTTTTTTTTTTTTTTTCCCCTTATTAAACTGTCTTCATCTTGAACATTTTTCTTTTCATTTTTTTTTTTCCCCTTTTACCCTTCCTACTACCTCCCCCAGCCTATGGGATTCAACATTTGAACTAAACTACATGCTCTAAGGCTATTTAATTTATACATAAATCTTTACTTAAAAGTCAAGTACTCAACTTTATGTACATATAAAAATACTAAGTATAACTCCTCCTGCCTTCAGGACAATTCGTTTCTTTCTTCCTTTGCTGTGTTACCATTCATGGTACAGCACCAGTGGTGAATAAAATGCAGCTAAGATCAGCCAGGGAATGAACTGATGTCAGGATACAATCTCAGGCACCAACCTTCAAATGTCCATACTGTTCAATAATTAGCACTGTTCCTTGAATGCTTTTTGTGTGCTGATTAGCAGAGTCCTGAACAGTAGCCTGGCATTGCTGGAGTACACACTTCTTAGAAATTATTCCCACTGGCCGCTTGAATGTAGACTCTTTGTTTGAGGGGAAAGAGAGCTTAGGTGTGTGAACATCAGGCAAACCATGTCATTTGGCCTCCTTAATCATTTTACTTAGTGGTAAAGATATAGCTTGGAGGATCAAAGCAAAACGAAAGCATCATGTGCAATTGAAGGTTAAACCTATGAATTATAAGATGGTTACCACAGCATAAGGCAGCACAATTTTTAAGCATGAAGAATTTATATGCTGAATGACCCAAGAGGCCAAAAGAATATTAGCTGTTGTAAAGAATATTATTCTGTGCACAAAATATGCATGGAATAATTAACAGAGTAATGGATTTATGTTGCAATAATTTACATTTCAATTATAATTTTAATATATGCACATACATTTGAAATTACGAGAGCAATTGTAAAATTAGTGCAAATCATATAGTTCAAAGAAGAGTCAAGGACAAAATTTGTCAGGTAGTTAAATGTGTGGAGAAACACGTACTCGTTGGCTAGTATTTTCCAGTATGGTTCAGAAAGCTCTTACAGGCACCATCAACAATTGTGGATTCCAAAGAACTTGAGAAATCTACCCCTAAGATTATAGCAATATTATTCACAGAATCACAGAATCATAAGTGCTTACAAAAGGAAGAGGCACATGCCTGAGAATAGAATGGGACAAGTCAAGGGGAGCAGGGCTTCAATCCCTACTCGCTTATGGAAACTTGAATGCACTTGTAGGGTCGCTGAGTTTATGTGGGGTAAGTCCCATCCCTGAAGTTTACTACAAACAGCTTGTAAGTTGAAATGCTTACAATCTGTTAAGCACAAAACCCATTATAAAGCTGATATTGCCATATATTTATTTAAATCATCCTTGGCAGAGAGCAATGACATGTTTTCATCCCTCATAATATTGCTGGAATAAATCTTTTTGCCATCTTTCATCTGAAAGTATATTTCGGAAAATATTATCTTCTAACATTAAAACATTTTCAAATCAACTACTCTGTACCACACAGTCACATTTTTAAGTGAGAAAAGATTTTAATGAACCACCTGTATAACGTTATAGACATCTTGATGACTGAAAAGATTCCAAATGCCAAAAGATTTTAAATGTTAGAATATTCAGAGGAAATTCTGAGCCCAGAACTTGACATAATTAAAAAAAAAAAAAAAAAGTTAATATTTCACTTAAAATTCTGTCAAAAAAAGTGGAAAAGTTAAAAATATAATTGATACTAGTCAATTGGTTTTGGAGAACACATTTCTTTTTCTTCTGGGATCTATGACTATAGTTTATAACTGATAAAAGAAACAAGATGGAAATGTTTCCTCCAGTTAAAGAAGTTCTGGATGTAATACTGTTTTGACTGAAAATTCTTTTAATTAGGTATGAAATGTACTAAAAAACTAGCTTAGTGATAGACCTCAAATAAATGTTATTTATGATCTATTATCTGTATGGCTGCTTAGATAATTGTTAAATTGTATGTAAATTTTTATTAATAATTTAGAAGATATGGCAGAATGCTTTTCAGCAAGCCTTACTGAAAAATAACAGAACAGCAAACGTTGGGGGTAAGTTATTGGTACCAGATGGTTTGGATGGCTTGGTTTCAAGCCTGGAGAATTCAGCATTCCCCACAGTAAATCTACATTTGATCAACAGAATAACTTTCTAAACTGGAATGACTGTATTGCCTAGACCTCCACTGCCTACAGAAGAAACTTTGAGGGTTAACACTTCAGTGCAGGTAACAGAAGTGATATAACCAAGAAAGAGGAAGACATGCTCATTGTAGCATGTGGATGCTGGCTGAGGTCATGAAGACTTGAGCAAGATTTTGGGGTCGATTGAGTTCAACCTGCAACAAGCAAGATATCAGGCATAGGAAAGTGATCTTTCCTCTGTACATGGCTTTGATAAGATTATTGTACGCCATTTCTAGTTATCGGCCCCTATATTGAGGTAGGCATGGAAATAATATTAAGGAGAATTTAGGGGAGGATCCAAGGGTTGGAAATCAGCCTCAGAGTATAAGCTCTGTGGAGCTTATCTAATTCACTTTATTGAAAAAGAGGGTTAGGAGGTGAATTAATCTCTGTGTGCAGCTATTTATACATAGAGATATGCAGCAGGTTTTCCAACTTACGGACAGGAACTTAACGGTAACCAGACTGCAAACCAGAGTTACAGAAAATTGGTTTCAAGTAATGCACTGCTGTACTTTGTGTAATGAGGATGGTTAAACACAAAGCTGACTTACTGGGAGGTACCAGCTGGAGGTACCAACGTTGGAAAGACTCTAAATAAGGCTGAGATATTTTGAGAGAAATTACTTACTCCCTGAACAAGTGATCTGATGAGAGGTTTCTGCTGGTTGCCCTAACAGTAGATTTTATCCACGACTTTCTGAGAAGCAAATTCTTCTAATACTTGATGTACGTCAGATAACATATGCAATTACTTAGCATACATTAGGGCTTTCACTAGTCATGAGAAGCAAAGCTGAATAATGCTTGAAAACATAGGCAGTTCAATGATGACACGATGGCCTTTATTCCTGTGATGTATTTTAAGGTAGACATTAATTTGTGACGCAAAAACGATATAAAGAAAATATTCTCTAATATCACATTTTAAAAAGTTGAATTTGAAACAGATGCCTTGGAACTCACTCAGCAACAGTTTTTGTTTTGAAATGGTGTCTTGATGTATTATTTAGCCTTTCTAAGAGCTGAGATGAGGAAGCATATTATGCTGACAAGGAAGAAAACTGTCACTTGCTGTTGATATGTGATTTTGAAAGCACAGACATAATTCTAGCACAAGTTCATGGAAAAGCTATTTTAAATGGCAACAGAGGAGGAAAAATAAATTGCTTTCTACTACCTTAGATATTCATTGTGGAAAGTTTAAGGTACAGGATATGACAACCTGCTTCAATATAAAACCTCCAGTGAAATGTAATGAATATCTAAAAACACTGATGAACCTCTGTAGGTGCAACATCTCCTAATGCAGTAATAGCAGTTACTAAACACTGTTATTCCAACAACAAAAGTAGTCACATATTGACCTTGCTGCATATATCAAGTATGGGCTATAGCAGTATATTACTTTCCTTCAGTTAGTTTTTCTCATTTGTTACACACTTTGGTGCAAAGTGGGGGTTTAATTGTATTAAAGCCCTATTCTATCACTATCACTAATTCTTCTGGCACACATTTATTTTCACTTTATCCAGGCTCTGTTGTTCTGACAAACCTACTTCATCAAGTAGTTTTACGGCTCTGCCAGCAATATAAAGTAGAGCCTGCTTCTCTCAGCGACAGGGGAAATGCCTTGTTTTGGGTAATGTGGTAGCACAACAACAAAAAAGGCAATCTTCTTTCCTTCTGTTGGCTGCTGAGTTCCTATGTTACAGCACATGGTTATAGCTGTCTTTCAGAAGCATTTCCATCTGGATCCCACACAATCCTGTGGCACAATGAGAGCTATTCTGGACAAAGCACTGCAAAAATAGACTCCTGAGAGCAATCTGCAGTGCCTAGGAGTCTTAATACATCTCTTGAATCTCTATTTTCTGTAATCCATTCCTTGTAGTACTAATAAACTGAAAAGTTTCCTAGAGGGCTTTCGTCCAAACATCTGGGAGTAATGCAGGAAATAAGCACGGGGTGTGAGAGCACTTGACTGGCTATATCTACTTATCAGTATCTATGTTCTCTCCAGCTTGGGTATAGCAAACTGGTTTGTCTTGCAAGAAATAGGACCG
>VXAV01003942.1:170713-181403 GCA_013399715.1 Alectura lathami
TTTTTTTTGGATGTCAAAATGCAACATTTTTAATAGAGAAACAGATGTTGGTGGGAGTGTTTCAAATATGCACTTGAAAATGTTGCACTTGGAAATGAAGTTTGATAGCTCTAAAAGGAAAACTCAGGATTTTTAATAAATTAGGAGGAAAGGCTTAGTTGCACAAGGAACCTTGTAAGATGCTGTGAGGACAAATACTGCTGCAAAGCTGGAAGGAAGCCAGGGGAACACAGTAAGCGAGAAAGACAGAAGAGAAGCTAAATGAGGGAGAGAAAAAAATGAGACACAAGATGAGACAACAGATAGGAACACAGAAAAACAAGCAAAATAGAAACACAGACTTTAGGAAAGATGTAGCAACTGTAGCAGACACATAGTGGGATGGTGAGAAAAAGAACACACCCCAAACCCGTTCTGCTGTAGCATCAGCTGGTTGAATGGGATGCTTAAAGGAGAGAGTGGATTCACAAAATGCTGCTTTTGATAGTAAAATTAGCTTCAGAAATCCATATTGTCTGCTGCTTGCACAGAATTGTTCCTGCACATATCACATATCCCCACCTCCTCAGCAACATGGCTTGGATAACTTCATTCTGTTTTCTTTTCCAATTGATTTACTATTTTTCATTTATATTTAACTTATATGCAACCTACATTTCTGCGACTCTGGTTACAGAGCAGCCTCATAATGCGTGCCTGTGTGGCAGCTGGGTGCTGCAGTCCAGGAGAAGAAGTAAACCACTGTCCATGCAGAAGTGCAGGAATTCTGCAGCCTGCCAGGTCTTTGACATCACAGCAAACTTATCCAAAATTACATCTGGAGTCAGTGACTTTTTGCTTGCCCCATTCTGCTTCTCTTTGCTTAGTGCTGGCCTACCTGTAGGAAAGCTCATGATTACATTCTAATTCCTGCACTCCACAGCAGCCCTCATTGAAATACATGCTTCATCAGCAAACACAGTGGTTCCAGAGAATTATTCAAAGGCATGGAATAGTTTTATTTGCCCCTATCAGCATAAATGGTAGTAAGGATGACTGATAGAAAACAGAATCATAGAATCATAGAATGGTTTAGGTTGGAAGGGACCTCAAAAATCATCTAGTTCCAACCCCCCTGCCATGGGCAGGGACACCTCCCACTAGCCCAGGTTGCTCAGAGCCCCATCCAGCCTGGCCTTGAGCACTGCCAGAGAGGAGTCATCCACAGCCTCTCTGGGCAACATGTTCCAGTGTCTCACCACCCTCACAGTAAAGAATTTCTTCCTAATATCCAGCCTAAATCTCCCCTCTTCCAGTTTGTGGCCATTACCCCTTGTCCTTTTGCTCCATGCCCTTCTAAAGAGTCCCTCCCCAGCTCTCCTGTAGGCCCCCTTCACATACTGGAAGGTTGGTATCAGGTCCCACCGGAGCCTTCTCTTCTCCAGGCGGAACAACCCCAACTCTCTCAGCTTGTCGCCATAGGGGAGGTGCTCCAGCCCTCTGATCATCTTTGTGGTCCTTCTCTGGACCTGCTCCAACAACTCGATGTTCTTCTTGTGTTGCAGACCCCAGAACTGGACACAGCACTCCAGGTGGGGTCTCACGAGAGCAGAGTAGAAATGCATCTTGAACTGATGCTACTTGAAGGGAAATGATTTCAGCTATTGTATATTCTTCTCAGGCATGGTGAAATGTTAATATAGGAGAATGTGAAGTATTTAGGAATATTTCAGAAATTTGAACCTTACAAAAAAGAGCAGCACATTCTGTGCCGCACTGGCTTTACCAGGGTACTCTAAGTGCTGAAATCTCAATGCTGTAGCCACAGGCTTATATGCTCAGGCTCTTATAGGAGAACGTTATAATGGCTGTCCTCCAGAAGCTAATGTCCACTGCTATCAGCATCAAGAGTAAAACGATAAAAGGAGAGAAATGTTCACTTTGTAATTGCAACCATTATCCTATAGCCTGAAGGTCAGAAGCCTCTGAGCTGACATGCACCTATTGCCATGAATTTAGTGAAGTTCGAATCAGAATAAGCTTAATTCAGCTGCCTTAATACTGACTACTGACAAAAGCCTGGAAATGCAAACATCTTAGGAAAATTTTTGGTTGTGGAGCGTGGAGCAGGACACCAAGAAAATGAAGGTAGAGCTACTGGGGTTTACAATTCAAGGAGGAGTTAAGACATGGTGAATGATAACATAAATAATAATGATAGCATAAACCAGTTTTGATGGTGTTTTGATATTGCCTGTCTCTCTGAAACAAGACGAATGTTCTTGGTTCTCTTGAAATGTGATGTAATGTTATTAACAATGCCAATTATATGAATGTAGTGATAGGCTTTCTCCTCTGAGACAGTGAAAATTATGAGTTTTCCTGGCATCAAGGCCTGGCATCAAGGCTTTTACAGTGTTTGGCCTTGCAATGGTAATGGCCTCAAGCTGCACCGGGAGAGGTTCAGGCTGGATGTTAGGAAAAAATTCTTTGAGAGAGTGGTCAGGCATTGGAACAGGCTGCCCAGGGAGGTGGTGGAGTCTCCTCCCCTGGAGGTGTTCAAGAAACGTGTAGATATGGCACTTAGGGACACGGTTTAGTGGGTATAGTGGTGTTAGACTGACGGTTGGACTAGATGATCTTAGAGGTCTTTTCCAACCTTTATGATTCTATGTTTCTATGAAAATGCCCCATCAAAGAACAATCTAGGATAATTAATACAGAAAGTATTACTTGCTTCTTATTGCCTACACTTAATGCTAAGATAAGAGTTAGTACCTGAGACTTGCACTACAACAGCCCTAAGTGATACTGCAGAAGCAAATGAAGGTTCTTCAGAGCATCATGAAGTACAGGCTACAGAGCTTCCTGCAGAGTAAGTTCAGTCAGAAAACAAGAAAAACATAAAGGGAAAAGGAACAAAGACATAAAGGTTTAGAGGCATTTGGGAAAGCAGGAGAAATTAAAATGAGTGCATGAGGCTGGATGCCATATGACAGATCAAGGAAGGTTTATTTCTGGCTCCAATAGGCCTTGTGTTTGCACAATTATAGCAAGGGAGAATTTTGTGGTCCTCTTATACTATCCTCCTGTAAGTACAAACAGCTGCTTCCTCCACAAGGGGAATAAAACACAGACTCCAGGACAGCTGAGAGCTAGAGATATGGTAAGAACTCACAGATGGGGACTACTCCTCCTACCTCAAGAGTCTGTGGGATTTTTGTTTGTTTGTTTGTTTGTTTGTTTAATTTTAGCAACAGCTGTGAACTAAAGGACAAAAACACAGAATTGCCAACCACCAGCTCACTAGATCAAACTGCCCAGGAACCCATCCAGCCTGGCCTTGAACACAGCCAGGGATGGGGCAGCCACAACTTCTCTGGGCAGCCTGTTCCAGCACCTCACCACTCTCTCAGTGAAGAATTTCTTCCTGATGCCCAAACTAAACCTCCCCTCTTTCAGTTTTAGCCCATTCCCCCTTGTCCTACCATTATCCACCCGTTCAAAAAGTCGGTCCCCCTCCTGCCTGTAAGCTCCTTTCAAGTATTGGAAGGCCGCAATGAGGTCTCCCCGGGCCTTCTCTTTTCCAAGCTAAACAATCCCAACTCCCTCAACCTTTCCTCACAGGAGAGGTGCTCCAGCCCTCTGATCATTTTGGTGGCCCTCCTCTGGACCCGCTCCAACAACTCCACATCCTTTCTAATGCACTACTCTGTAAAACTCTTGTATTGTTATTTCCTTGGGACATCCCCTATACCTGCCAAAAACGTCTCTCAGCTAAACCCTCAGGGATTATGTAAAGGCAGGAAGAGTGAGTCCTGTGGCCTTGGAGATAATCCTCTGACTAAAATACTCAGAGCACCTTGACAAGTATTGGGAATGCATGGATCTGCTGCATCTCATGGTTAAACAGATTATCTGCTGCATTAAGTCATTTCCCTGGATACAGGAAATATAAGGTATAGTAAACCATATCTAGAGCAAACTAGCAAATCATATTTGAACGTAGTGCATGACCATGACACTGGTATGCTTAGATATTAAATTGGGAAATTACTAGGATGATAGATGAGTCTAAAACTTTTCTGGGTTTCCACTAAGAGCTTAGTTTGGTTTGTCTTTCTTACAAAATGGTGAACTAGGCCCTAGTTTTGTTATCATCTGCCCTTCACCAAGACTGCATGCCTGAGCAATGTGACTTAAGCTGTCTTGACATATGCAAATTTCTTGCATGGTGCCAACTTTGCATAAGGACGTGGATGAGAAAAGTGTCTACTCATCAAAGTAAAGTGAGGATTAAAATAACACAAATTGGAAAGTTCATGCATTTTGCTCATTAAAATGCTTTAATGTGCTGAATGTGATCTCATATGAAGAACATTGTTACTGTACATTAATTATAAGTGCCTTATGGGAGCCGTAAGTGCAGCTTTGTTCAGTATTGCCTTGGTTTCTAACACCTTGCTAATACTACCAATCTTTTATAAAGAGACTGTACATAATTTACTGCTGGGCTTTTAAATACATTCTGATTTGTGTAGTGATGAGTGGTTGTAGGGTAAACTAAATTGCTCTAGAAGACAAAAGTCTTTCCTCTTTAAACCCATTCTGACCTCTGAATTTGTTGAATTCACTGACTTTTAGAAATTGCTGGCTGTTAGAAAGCCCTGGGTCAGACCTTTTCCTGTTGTGAATCACAGTAACTTCACCCAAAGGGCTGGAGCTCACCAGCTTGCAGACCTCCAGCAGACTCCAGGTTTGTTACCTGTATAAGGCACTTAACTCTGATAGAATTATCAGAAGTGAGAAATAAATGGATTTTGGGTATAATTCATTCAACCTATTTTAAAAATCTACATTTGGGTGAAATGAATCCTAGTTCTTAATTTCTCTCCATTGACTACAAAGAAATATTATTAAGGGGCAAGCTAATAATAAGGCATCTACAACATGAGATGTACAAACTTAGATGAATCCCAACCATTTTATCTAAATATTTTGATTCTGTTTATTAATCATTCATAATTTGGGAGAGGCAGCATATAAAATTTCCACTTGCATTTGCTACACACTTAAAGAGTATGAAAGATTATTGTCAGTGTTTTAGTTTTAGAGGAAAGACTTCATAGCACTTAAAATCATAGAATCACAGAATCATATAATATCCTGAGCTGGAAGGGACCCACAAGAATCAGTGACTCCAACCCCTGGACCAACACAGGACCAAAGAAAACCCAAACCCTGTGTCTGAGGGCGGTGTCCAAACGCTCCTTGAGCTCTGGCAGCTTGGGGCCGTGCCCGCTGCCCTGGGGAGCCTGTTCCATGCCCACCACCCTCTGGGGCAGAACCTTTCCCTAACCCCCAGCCTGACCCTCCCCTGACAGCTCCATGCTGTTCCCTCAGGCCCTGTTGCTGTCCCCAGAGAGCAGAGCTCAGCGCCTGCCCCTCCGCTGCCCTGGGAGGGAGCTGTAGGCTGCCGTGAGGCCTCCCCTCAGCCTCCTCTGCTCTGGGCCCAACAAACCAAGGGGCCTCAGCTGCTCCTCATATGTCTTGTCCTCCAGACATTTCCCCATTTCATGGCCCTCCTTTGGATGTTCTCTAACAGCTTTATGTCCTTCTTGTGTTGTGGTGCCCAAACCTGCACCCAGTGCTCAAGGTGAGACTCAAGTGAGACAATAACTTCCCTCGAGTGGCAATAAATTTGTAAATACTGCGCAGTTCTTATCTTGTTTACAGAGGTCTGTCCCTGTAATCAGAGATAAATATTTACAATCATTTTTATGTTTTGCTCTTCTATCTAACAGAAACAAAAAATCATTAGTATGTTCTTTAGCAATAAGGGGTTCAGTATTGTATCCCTTAGCTGTGGAAAGTGCTGCAAAGCAGAGTATTCACTAAGATCCACATCCTTTATTAAGTTCTGAATGCATTTTATTTGAATGGATCTTTTCTAACTTTATGTGGAATCTCTTCTAAAGTTCATAAAACTCTATAGATTAAAATACCCATAAATAGCTGTGTAATATTCTGAAAACTTATATTTTTCACTTGGCCTCTGATATGTACAATCATGAGTGCTACAGTTCTGGTGACAAATTCTAGGCAATTGATATAAATAGGAAGGACTATTTGAACATTTTCACCATGATATTAATTAGGGTGGCATCTGATCTGCGCAGATGCTAGTGCAAAGCAGTCCGTTACATTTCATGAATTCTGAATAATAAGATATTCCTATAGCGCACATATCGAACAACATTTGTTAGCAGTCTGAGGTACTAAAAGTTCAATCATTTTATGCTTAAGTTTGAGTTGGGAAAGTTTTATTCTTCTACTTTTACTCTACTTTTTTCTTTGACCATCATAACATCCAGTAGCTGCCTGTTCTAATTCTTTGTATAGCACTGTTCTACAGTAGTGTGCAGTTATTCCCTTATTTATGGCAACAGCTCATGGATTTTCAGCTACAAATAATGAAAGAGCAAAAAGTCAGACTTCTATACATGTATTCTAGAAGCCCCACCTTAAACAGATTTTTCAAAGAGAAGTACTAACAAGCACGGGAATTACGAATTAAAAGACATCTAGGGAGCCTTGACTCTCTTCCCATGTGTTTATGTGTTATGATGAAGGGTTGGATACAGTCCTCCTACATCTCAGTTTGTCCTGAAATTAATTTCAGCCCCAGGGAGAAATTGTGTCTACCTTGTTTTCTCAACTGTCTTTCCCTGTAGCAAAGTTTTTAAGTTATTTCTTATTAAACCTCAAAGTTGTGTGCATAAACTTTTCAATAATGTTTACTTATCAGCTCAGGGATGTCTGTTTTGAGAAGGCAGTTGGCCATTTCCTGCCTAAGCCTCTGCTGCAATGCAAAGTTGATAGTTGGGAATTTTAGTATTTCTCAAGTCCCCTGAATAAATTTGGAAAGCTGGAGTGATTAACAACTTCCATTAGGGTCTTCAATATTGTCTTTCTTTTTCATATTGTTTTAGTCATCAGAGCACTTCCTCAGAAAGAAGTGAACTTTTGAGTTGGCAAGTCTGGGAACTAATAAAGCTGATTTCCAGTTAGGATTCTTTTTAATGCTATTTATTACCTTTCTGTCTAGAGAACACAGTCAGCATTCAGTACTCCATTGCACGTCTTTGTACAAATATTTAAAAGAAAAATACAGTCCTAGAAAGTTAAAAATATTTCACAGTAACAAGACCCCAAAGTGGGAGAGAGGAAGAAAAAGGATGGGAAAAGACATTAGAGAATGAAGTAATACTATAACTAGCATGTTTTACAGAATACTTTTATAGTTGTTAGTTTGTATTTGAACTTCCCTTAAACAACCTTTAAAAGGTCTCTACATTTTCTGCCTTTCTCTCTGCAAAATGGAGATAATTCTTACCTTCTCCCAGAGACACTGACTTCCAAGACAACTGTGGAGAATTTTAAATGCTGAATGCTAGCTTATGATTTTTTTTTTTTTTTTTTCAGATAAAGTAATGTGTGGGTTGGTTTTTGTTGTTGTTTCTGTTTTCCAGAAATCATCAAGTTTACTGAGAACATTTTCCCTAAAATTGATCTGTTTTATAGAACAGTCATTGTTGAGTTTTGGCAGGTCTACAAGTGCTTTCTGGAGCCCAGTGATTTCATATAATCTTTGGGCCATAGATAAGTTTTCTGTCTTTATTTGGATGCATTTGTTGGTTCATTCCTCTGTCTTTTCATGGAAAATGTCAAAATATCACAAATACTGAAAATGTTAGGGACAAAGAAAATGAATTCCATTGGCCTCAACTACCATAAACATGTCAGCATTTTCATGTATATTTATTTGGGGTATTATGTCAGCATTTTCATGTACATTTTTTTGGGGTTGCCCAGAGAGGTAGTGGATGCCCTGTCTCTGGAGACCTTGAAGGTCAGGCTGGACAGGGCTCTGAGCAATGTGATCCAGCTGTAGGTGTCCCTGTTCACTGCAGGGGAGTTGGACTAGATGGCCTTTAAAGGTCCCTTCCATCTTGGCCAATTCTATTATCCTATGATAACTCAAATCCTTCAGGAGGATCTGCTGCATGATCTTGCCTGGCACAGAGGTGAGACAGAATGGCCTGTAGTTTGCTGGATCTTCCTTTTTTCCCTTTTAGAAAATGGGGGTTATATTTCCCCTTTTCCAGTCAGCAGAAACTTCACCAGACTGCCATGACCCTTCAAATATGATGGACAGTAGCTTGGGAACTTCATCCACTAGTTCCCTCAGGACCCGCTGATGGATCCCAACAGGTCCCATGGGCTTGTGCACCTTCAGGTTCTTTAGATAGTCTCGAACCTGATCTTCACTTACAGTGGGCGGATCTTCCTTCTCCCAGCTCTCACCTTTGCTTTCTGCAACTTGGGTGGTGTGGTTAGTGCCCTTGCCTGTGAAGACTGAAGCAAAGAAGTCATTGAGCACCTCACCTTCCTGAATAGAGCACCTCTCCTATGGAAGGCAAGCTGAGAGAGTTGTGGCTGTTCTGCCTGGAGAAGAGGGAGAAGGGGGTACCCGAAGGTGGCCTAAAGGAGAGCTGGGGAGGGACTCTTTAGAAGGGCATGTGCAACAGGAAAAGGGGTAATGGCCATAAACTGGAGTAGGGGAGATTTAGGGTAGATATTAGGAAGAAATTCTTCACTGTGAGGGTGGTGAGAGACTGGAACAGGTTGCCCAGAGATGTTGTGGATTCACCCTCCCTGGAGGAATTCTAGGCCAGGCTGGATGGGGCTCTNAACTGTTCTATCATTCTGTGATCCTATGATTTTATGACTAGGTCTCCAGTCTCCTTCCATAGAAGACCCACATCTTCCCTGGCCTTCCTTTTATCTTTAATGTACCTGTAGAAAAACTAACTTGTCAATAACTAAGATGTCAAACAACAGGTACTGCTCATGAATGGTTTTAGGGGCAGGTCCCCATATTGTCAGTGATCTCGTTCTAGAATGAATTGATCTACAGTTGTTAAAAAAGTAGTTATGAAATTAAAAAGTTGTATTACAGCAATTTTATTTCTATATAATAGTAAACAAATGCAATAATTATTTTTAGTAACACTCTGTATTATGTGAAGTTTTTGCAATTGTCTTCAGACAATTATACTTTACATGAATGGCCTGAATTTAATCCTAATTTCACCAATTTTATTTATACATAGGAAAAAGATGGTAATAAAATATATTTCTCCTATTTTAATATAATAGGTAAATAAAATTTCTAAAATTTAATCTGCAAAAAATTTTCTCTGTCACAAAACCAGTAGAACATAAAGTATGATTCAGCTTACCTGAAGCAGATGCCTACATTTAATCAGTTGAGCTTTGAGCTGTGCTCAGATACCCACAGGAGGAATAGTGTTATGAAACTGTAATGATGGAAATGTAGCTTGCTTATTTTGTCTCATTTTCCTGCCTGTGATATCCCTAAAATCTGCTTGCTTTTAAAAATGTAGTTTGCTTTGCAAATCTGTATGCTGTGGGCTTGTAACAGCACAGGTTTTTTCACTGTGTAGTAACAGCTTGCAAAGTGAGGAAGTAAAATAAAGGCAAACTGAATTTGTTTTAATTATTGGGTAACAACGACCTGGAAGTCCTTGGCTAAAAAGCTTGCATAACACTCCTTTACAATTATAATGTACTCACAACTTTTTATAAACAAAGGAGACTCCCATGTAAGAGGTCTATTCTCAGTGCATATTTATTTTTACTCTAGGTAGTAACAGCAAATCAGTGTTCCTCAGACTGCAAGGTACATTTCATGCATAATTTTTCAGCTTCTCTATATTATTTTTCTAAGGGAAATGCCGCAAGGAGATCTAGCTGCCTCCAAAAGCTGCTGCCCCTGAGAGCCTTGCTAGCTAATATTAGTCACGGTCAACAGCACGCAAGTGTTTTGCAGAACACAATTACATGGAAGCAATAAATCTGCATTTCTAACAATTGTTTATATAGGATGGAAATAGAACAGCAGAGAAAAGTGTTTGTAAACAGAGCACATTCTCATGAACACACATTATACAAGTCTTGCCTGGAAAAGGATGAAGCTGAGATAGCTGAATTGCTGCCTACGAAACTATTTTGAGTTGAAAAACTTTTCAAGGAGTGAACCATGAAAAATGAGAGCAGTGGCATGTTCCTGTTGCACTCTGTCACTCACTGCTGGAGAAGAGCAAAGCACTGGCCAGAGGCTGTGACTCTGGTGTTTTGGAGAACGTGGTATAGAATAAATGGTCTGAAGAGTCCCTATGGTGTGGCCACAGGAGCTGGGGTTTGCATCATGTAAAATACTCACCCACAGTGGGAATTTTGGAAAGTGCTGCCATGGCCTCCAACTCTGACGCGTGAGAAACAGCTAGGATCCTTTTCAGTGGTGCCCAGCAACAGGACGAGGGGTAATGGGCAAAAACTGGAACACAGGAGGTTCCATACAAATCTAAGAAAAACCTTCTTTACTGTGAGGGTATCGGAGCACCGGAATAGGCTGCCTAGAGAAGCTGTGGAGTCTCCTTCTCTGGAGGTATTCCAGACCCACCTGAATGCCTTCCTGTGCGACCTGACGTAGGGAACCTGCTTTTGCAGGGGGCTTGGACTAGATGACCTCCTGAAGTTCCTTCCAACTCTTACAATTCTGTGATTCTGTGATCATGGTGGCTCAGTTCAAGCAGAGTAGATATAGAAAAAAAAAAAAAAAAAA
>VXAV01003942.1:181459-230819 GCA_013399715.1 Alectura lathami
GAGAGAGAGTAAAGATAAAAAAAAAAAAAAAAAAAAACAGAAATACAGACAAAAGTGGGAAAAATGGGCCATTTCGCAGTATTTTTATTTTGACTGAGCTAAGATATCACACCTTCCTCTCCAGTGACTGTGTAGGGAGTGGGATCCAGCTTCTTGGGACAGTGGGCACCCAGGTTCATTCATCATTTCTGACTACACATACCATTGAGGACAATTTGGATAAACTATTTGCTTCAGATGTGTAAATTCCTCAGGTGTGAACAGTTCTAGATATTACAGACCACAGACTACTTCTGACTACTAATACTGATTTCTAGGCCACGGATAAAAATTGAGACAACCTGAACATCCAAAATGTTTTGAAATTTTGGCTTGTGGGCTTCAGTGTTGGCTCATTGAAATGTTGGCTTGTGTGCCCAGAGTGACAAATGCAAAGAAAAAAAAAAAAGGCAGGTAGAAGATTTTTTTTGGTGTCTTCTTCTTAATAAAAATTGTGCAGGAAATTTAACTTCAATGCTTCCATTCAGAAATGCTAAATCTGTTGAGGTATATATGTGTCACATATGATTTCAGTAAATGGAGTATATGTGGCTGAAATCCATCCTCCAGTGATTTCAAATCCCAGGTGTTAATTTAACATGGTTTGCACAATGATTACTAATAATCCTATGACCTATACTACTGTGCATATTTTCTCCATTTCCATGACAGAGAAAGAGGAACAACTCTAAAAGTGTATTTATTGGAATAACACTGACCTTTATTAGTTGTCTGAGAGAACAATACTTTTTTTTTTGTTTGTTTGTTTTCTTTACAGTGGAAACGGTCCTTGTTGTAGACAATTTGCCCTGGCATTTCTTTGTGGCATGGTAAGTGAATACAAGACCTTTACTTGCTGATGTCTCTTTGTCTTTTGGAGTTTCAGACAAAATGTGTTCCCTGGCAAACAAAAATCTGAGCTTGAATTCAAGTCCAGCTGAGGAGAAAGATGTTTGTGTCTGCAGTTGCAGCTGTTAATAAAAGCCTTCTATTTTAAGAACGACCATGATTTCAGATATCCTGCAAAGTTCTTGTGGGGTCTGTGTGAGGCAGCGCAGGGCAGGGCAGGACAGGGCAGGGCAGTACAGGGCACGGCAGGACAGGTCTAGAGAAAAAGGAAGGGAAGGAGGGAGGGAGAGAGAGGGGAAGGAAGGGAGGGAGGGAGGGAGGAAAAGAAAATTTAACAGGGATGTTTCCAATTCACTTTTTTTTTCTCTGTTTAAGCTGTTTTTGCAACAACTTGGGAAAAATCATTGTTAGGTTTTTAATTTATGAATTTTACCTTAAAGCTAGTAACTGATTGATTTTACTACACCCATTTCATCATGGTGATTTTTGCCCCCTTCTTCTAGCCTTCAGCAACACTTGTTAGTGTTTGCTTGATGTATTTGGAAAATCATCATTATATTGGACATCTTCTATAAACAGTAAACTTTTCTGCTGTCACAGCACAAAACCTATCTATCAAAACTTGGCTTTCTATCAACTTCAACTGCAGTATAGATTGCCTTCTGAAAAGAGAAGTAAAACATTTAGACAAAGAGCTGTCCGGTTTGTACTTATTTCAGTCCATTTCTCAGCAAAGTGTGTCACCCATGACACCCTTGCAATTTGAAGATTCATGAAACAAAACCCTTATAACAGTGGACCACTGCTTAGTAATTCAAGGCAGTATCAATAGCTTTGTCACCATTTGTGGGTTATGAAGAAGCAATGTAGTGTGCAGCAAATGAGTTTAACACTACTGATCGAGAGATCAGGTGAATCCATGAACACACACATGAAATTGGAAACTATGGTATTGAGTCTTCCTTCTCTGATTTTTAAAGTATGTGCCATGTGTTCTGATCCCAGTTTTATTTTACTGAAAGTGTCTGTGCTGTTTATTTAGCTGGAGACCAGGTCCAAACTTCTTGATTAAAATAAGGGATTTAATTTCACTAAATTTTGTACTCAGTCAATCAGCAGAATTAATCCAGGTTCTCTGCAGACCCACATAAATCTGCCTCAGACTACAGGGTACTGTGTTATCTCATAGCTCTGCATTATGTCCAGCCTCCTGGAGGAGAAA
Source organism: Alectura lathami (assembly GCA_013399715.1). NCBI lineage: Eukaryota > Metazoa > Chordata > Aves > Galliformes > Megapodiidae > Alectura > Alectura lathami. The sequence continues at coordinate 183,570 of VXAV01003942.1, forward strand.
ATCTGGGGATGGAAGAACCTTTTATGGCTATTTTCAGAAACGACTTTTAGTAGCGTCTAACCTGTGTGCTGCAGCAGTGATAATGTTGCTCTGCAGTCTCCAGAGAAGCAAATAGGTATATCAGCACAAAAATTATCTGCACCAGTTACTCCCCTGTGGATATGTTCTTCATCTGAAATTAGTATCTTGTTAATGAAAAAAAAAAAAAAAGGAAGAACTTGGGATGGTTTTTGGAAGGTGCAGGGCAATGCATTTAGGCTGGTACCTTTCTCATTCTGCTGAGCTGGGCAGTACTATTTTGCCTGACAACCAGGCAGCTATCTAAAAGACTGGAGGGAAAAGACAAGCTCTGAATTAAATGCACTTCTGGAGTGGGTTTAAATTTGTTCCATTGTTAGCAGAGAGAAATTTTGAGAAGGGCCAGATGCCAAATTGGAAAGGAGTAAGAGCTAAGAGCAAGTCTGCTACAAGCTCAGAAAGAACCTATTTAACTTGTACATTATGTTCTCTTGCGTTCAAACCTGTCCTCTTCTGTATTTCTCAGATGGCTGTACCTTAGGTTAGGCATTCCAGCATTCACGTCCTCTGTTCATATCTTCCAAGTGAGCTACTGAATTAATCTGCCTATCATTTGCATTTTGAGACACTCAAGGCCAGGTGGTAAAGGTGTTTAAGAACCTGGAAATTCACAAAGGAAAAAGAACACCTTTAAAAATTTGGCCCGAATGACATTCTAAGTTCTGTTTTCATGTTCAGGTCATACTTTGCAGAGAGTTGGTAGATTCAAGTTTCAAACACAACATGTTAGTCTTTAAAATTTTAATATGTGAGAAAACACAGTTGCATCAGAGAAGGAAAGCACACAACAAGCTTGGAACGATTTGAGTTAAGGAGGATACTAGCTGAAAATTCTAGGATTATTTGATACTGTTATTTTCTGGAATTTTGCTCAGTTTTCCTCAGCTTACTTTTAAAGAGTTGACTTAGCTGTTGTAGCTAGAATTAACCCCATTCCTGATAAATTACTTTGTTACTATTGTTCCATTCAGAAAGTCAAAATAACCCAGGTTAAAAATGATGTAGAACATGTAATTATTAGCGTCATTTAAATACCATGTAAAGACTCCATGCTATTTCATAAGTATTCCTTTCCTTCCATTAATAGCCTTTTGAAGATCCAGTCTACGGATGCACCACAGATTTACAGATTTGTGTAGTAATGCTTGCTATTATATCCTGTTCAAGGAAGTTCCTAACACCATGTTTGCCCTGTAGAGCATGGAATTGGCACTTTTGATCCGGGATTCTCTCCTCTTGGTGGGAACAGCCAGTAGAGTTTTAATCGGAGATTATCACCTCAGTGGTCGTTCTCTGGTTAGGTTCCAGCCCAAGAGTTTGGATTCCATATTTTTATCTATTTATGAAGAGAGAGCAGGGGAGGGAAAAATATACCCTGTCTACAATTTTAGCATCCCAAGGACTAATGGGTGATGCCAGCATTGGGTCTGAGACAAATGAGAGCAATATGTTGCATTGCTAAGGCAGAGCAGATTGTCCTCTTGAAGACTGTGATCATACAGTAAGAAATAGATTTGTGAAGTACACCTCTGATCAAATCGGGTGGAGATACTGATATGGGTAAGGGTTTTAAATCGGTCTCAGCAGATCCCCTCATCCTCCACATCTGTTATGTCATAGCATCCCCCTTGCCATGTGAACACATGGACAACTTGTAAGAGCAGCAGTCATAGCAATTGCTGTTATCCTGTTATTCTGTGTTGCAGCCTACTGGGATTTCTCTTCCTCTTTCTTTCTTGAAAAGAGGTATCAGAGATTCCCTGGTGAGAAAAGAAGAGAGGGTTTGACAGCAAAGTTGGAAACAGCGAATCTCAGAATGCCTGAGCTGAAAATCAAGCACCTGGAAAATGTGAATATGTGATACAAGAAAAATATTTTCTGCGAATAAAACAGGAGTATGCCAGAAACAGTCAGAAGTGAAAGCAACCTTGACATTAAAAAAATACCAGGTAATGGGAAAACCCACTAGGTGCCAGTTAGAAGTCAGAAAAAATTAATGAATGTATTTCTTTCTACTGAGGATTTTCTTCTTATAAGCCTACTGTTTCTCATAACCCCCTAAACCATATGAAATATAGCATCCTTGGAGGCTACAAGGTTAAACTTGTGAAAGAATTCATTAATAAGCTGCTTCTGTTCCAGTGCAAGGAACAAACTTTGCTCTAAGCTGTGATGGTATAAATCAGGGTCACCTTCTACTGAGTCAGTGAAAAAGCAGCATTGTAACATCTGAATGGGTGAGATCAGTATAAAGCTCAAGATATTTTACCCGACAAATGGTATGTTACTTAATATGCAGCTCTCCAGGGGCTCAAAAACTGCTCAGCTCATTATTACATGGATCAGTTTCCTAAGTCTTTCTGCAGCTCCCTTTTATCATTTTAGGCTATGTTCCTAAATTCTTGCACCTCCCAGATCCCAAGCTGTGTGATGTGTGCGGAATATGAATATTTTTTGACAATATTGGCTGGCTGACAAACAAACTTCTTCTGAGCCCTGATTCTTCTGGTAAAGCAGCCTCAGTGGGGGCCCCACTCACATATCTGTACACTAACTCACAGAGTATGGGGAACAACCAAGATGAGTTACAGATATGTGCAGGCCTGCAGGGCTGTGACATCATTGGCATCCACCAAGACATGGTGGGATGGCTCTCAAAACTGGTGCGTAGGAATAGATGGTTATAAACTCTTTAGGAAAAACATGGAGGGGAGAAGCAGAGGGGGTGTTGGCCTGTATGTCAGTGACACGCTGGAGTCCATGGAGCTCCACCTGGGGATGGACGAGGAGCTGCCTGAGTGCTTATGGGTCAGAGTTACAGGTAAGGCAGGGAAAGGGGACCTTGTAGTGGGGGTCTGCTACAGGCCACCTGATCAGGATGACTGAGTGGATGAGGCCCTCTACAGACAGATAGGAGCAGCTTCATATTCACAAGCCATGGTCCTCACGGGGGACTTCAACCACCCTGATATCTGTTGGGAGGGCAACACAGCAAGGCACCAGCAATTAAGGAGGTTCCTGGATTGCATTGATGACAACTTCCTCTTTCAAGTGATAGGGGAACCCGCAAGGAAAGGTGCTATGCTGGACCTTCTTCTCATGAACAAGCAGGGGCTGGTGAGTGATGTGAAGCTCAAGGGTAGTGTTGGCTGCAGTGATCACAAAATAGTAGCGTTCAGGATCCTTAGGGAGTCAAAGAGGGTGCACAGCAAGCTTGCTGCTCTGAACTTTAAGAGAACAGACTTTGGCCTCTTCAGGGATCTGCTTAGCAGAGTGTCATGGGACAAAGCCCTGGAGGGAAGAGGGGCCCAGGAGAGCTGATCAGTATTCAAGGACCATCTCCTTCAAGCCCAGGAGCAGTGCATCCCAAGAAAGAGGAAAGCCGGCACGAACTCCAGAAGGCCTCGTAGATGAACAAAGAGCTCCTGGACTTGGGTGTAAAAAGAAAGTCTATAGGGAGTAGAAACAAGAACAGGCTAGCTGGGAGGAATAAAAAGAAGTTATCCGGGCAGCCAGGGATCAGGTTAGGAAAGCCAAAGCCCAGACAGAATTAGGTCCGACAGAAAGGATTCTTTGATTCTATGATACTTTCACAGTATTCTCCTTTTGCACTGCTGTTTTAACCCCTCAATTCTTTATCACATGATAAAGAATAAGCGATATATACTTAGACAGAAACATATATTCTTTCAAATGGATGGAAAAGCCTGAGACAAACTACTTACATCTCAAACAGAATTCATTTAAACATTTAATATTTTCATTGCTGTAAATGAAATACAATGTCACAGAAGAGATGACAAGAATACACAGAAGTCGCAGTCCTACTGAACAAATGCACTAACCATAGAATCATAGAATTGCTTGAGTTGGAAGGGACTTTAAAAGGCCATCTAGTCCAACTCCCCTGCAATGAACAGGGACACCTAGAGCTAGATCGGCTGGATCAGGTTGCTCAGAGCCCTGTCCAGCCTGATCTTGAATGTCTCCAGGGACAGGGCTTCCACCAACAACATGGGCAACCTGTTCCTGTGCTTCACCACCCTTATTGTAAAGAACTTTTTCCTTACATCTAATCTAAATTTTCCCTCTTTTAGTTTGAAAATATTACCCCTTGTACAATCACAACAGACCCTGATAAAGAGTCTGTCCTCTTCTTTTTATAGCCCCCCTTTAGATAATGAAAGTATCTGAAAGATACTGAAAAGAAAGATACTGAAAAAACACTAATACTGTATTTTAGGATGGGGGATAAAACAAGTCTAAGTTAACAATTTATTTCTTGTTTCTAATATGCTATTGTAAGTTATACATGTTTTAAAAGCTAAATAAGGAAAAGCAATGGAGAATGCATAGTAGAGAACAATGCAGCTATATGACAAGAAAATGGACAAAAAGATTAGAAAAATTATTAGAAAATGGTTAGAAAAGGTTAGAAAATGTTTTCTAACTCTAACATCTATGATTACAGAAAACAGTGCATCTGAACGGTTGGGGCTTATTGATTTCTTTCTCTGGTGAATTAAAATGACAAAGAAAATTTTCCTTCACCCCCCACCAAACCTCTTTTGTGGAGGACTAAACATTTTGGAGGAACTTCTATACCCTCTTCCTCTATATCCCCTTTTCCACAAAAATTTAGCCATCTACGTATGTATGTGCAATATTTCCAAATCAAATGTTACTTTCTTTCGCTAAATTTTTCTTTCTATAATTAACTTTTTTTTTGGAAGGTAGGATGCTCAAAGTCTGCAGCACTTGAATGACCAGGCTGTGAAGTGACAAGATAGATGGATTGAAACAGAAAAGATATGCAGCTGGATTCACAGTTGTTGGACACCACAGTGGAAGAGAGGATGAAGTTGAAGGTCTCTGTTCTGTCAGAGGTGGAGGAAACCCAGCATGTTGTCTGCATTGTCAAGAGATGGCTTTGCACCTGAACAGCCTACAGTGAGCATCAGCAACGGATCAGCTGACTTGACTGTCAAGTCATCGTTCAATTCACACACTTGCGCAAGGATTGAAAAGGCAAAAGCATTTACTTGTACACAGCAGAAGAGAAATCAGCCTATGAAGAAGAAACCCAAACAGCTGGATGGAAGGAAATACATAAAATCTTCAGTTTTCTACACATAACACAGTGGGCAAGACATTTGTACTGGCTGACAAATTTGTATTGGCTCCACTGTCTCTGGAGTCTAACAGAGACTACACATAAAAAGCAGAAAGAAAATTAAGAGTACCACATAAATGTCTACATCATTTTTATTTATTTATTTATTTTAAAGGAGGAAGACATACTGAAACAGACATCTGGAATAGATTGGAGGAGCCATACTTTAAGGTTGTCTGCTTCCATATGTCATGTATATGGGAATTTTTTTTTTTTGTGAGGTGAAAAGCTTAGAGGTAGTTGTGAGTATGGTAGTTGTCTAAAGTTAGGTGAAATTAATATTTCCTGGTCTTTTGTGTCCCAGGATCCTGCTCTGTACTCAGGACTTTTCTCAGGACTGAGAAAACAGTTTTGTAGCCCACATGGGTATGTAGTAATCAGCAGAGCACTGCTTGTTCTAGGAGAGGAGAGGAGAGGAGAAGTCTCACTCACAATAAAATGCAAAATCCCAACTGAACCCTCAGAAACACGGAAAAATATCTGGCATCTGCCTCCATATGCAGGACAGATGCTTTATATTTGTAGGGAAACACTTAAGTCATGATTAAGGTTTCTTCCTAACAAATGTACAGTTCCTCCTGCCAAAATCAACCGGAAAGACACAAAAGGATCTGCGGCTAATTGTACAAATACCTGGAAATATTTCTGTTCTGTTCCTGTTCTGTTTTGGAGCATCACCAACATATCTGAAAACAGTCCTAATACTGGAATTCAGCTTTAAAATAGCTGAACATTCAGGAATTCTAATATTCTGATGGGAAAGATTCTCCTGCCTTCAGACAGAAACCCAAACCTTTATACTGCAGATGTTCACTAGCACAGCAAACAAACTGAAAACATCAGTGAAATAAATTCTTGCTTCCTAGTAGTATATGGTATGCAAGAGCTGTGACAGTGAGAAATACACTGATGTGAGGACCAAGACATGGACAATGCTGTGGGTGTACTTTCCTTGGTCCAATTTGTCAATGAATTACCTGAGAAGAAATTAGTCTTTTTCTGAATTGCCCCCATACAATCTGTCATCATGTCAATGTTGCGAATATACTTCAGCTGCATTGTCTTAGTCACCACAGTATTTTATTCTGGTAGACTGACTTTTTAAACTGTGTTTATTTTTCCTCTCTTGAAATCCGGCAACATGAAGATAGCACCATTCTGGTTCTATGCTCTGTTTCAAGAATCCTTTGGAATTTATTTTCTCAGAAGACAGGAGCCTTTGTGTTCATCAGACTACTATTTTGTTTTGTCCTTTTCCAATCTTTGCTGCAGTTAACATTACACTTTGTTTGATATGTTAATACTTGATTCATAGAATCAAAAAATCATCCAAGCTGGAAGGGACCTTTAAAGGCCATCTAGTCCAATACCCCTGCAATGAACAGGGACATCTACAGCTCGATCAGGTTTCTCAGAGCCCTGTCCAGCCTGACCTTGAAGGTCTCCAGGGATGGGGCATCCACCACCTCACTGGGCAACCTGTGCCAGTGCTTCACCACCTTCATTGTAAAAAACTTTTTTCTTATATCTACTCTAAATCTCCCCTCTCTCAATTTGAAACCATTTCCCCTAGTCCTATCACAACAGACCCTGCTAAAGAGTCTGTCCCCTTCTTTCTTGTAGCTCCCCTTCAGATACTGAAAGGCTGCTATCAGGTTTCCCCAGAGCCTTCTCTTCTCCGGGCTGAACAGCCCTAACTCTCTCAGCCTGTCCTCACAAGGGAGGTGCTCCATCTCTCGGATCATTTTTGTGGCCCTCCTCTGGATGTGCTCCAACAGGTCCATGTCCCTCCTGTACTGAGGACTGGATGGATTGCTCCAGGTAGGGTGTCCCCAGCGCAGAGCAGAGGGGCAGGATCACCTCCCTTACCCTGCTGGACACGCTTCTTTGGATGCAGCCCAGGATGGGGTTGGCTTTCTGGGCTGCGAGGGCACACTGCTGACTCATGTCCAGCTTGTCATCCACCAGTACCCCCAAGTCCCTTTCGGCAGGGCTCTGCTCAATCCTTGCATCCCACAGCTTGTATTGATAACGGGTGTATTGATATCTTGTATTGATAGCAAGACAGATGCAAGGCCTTGCATTTCACTTTGTTGAAGCTCATGAGTTTAGCCTGGGCCCAATGCTCCAGCCTGTCTAGGTCTCTCTGGATGGCATCCTGTCCTTCAAAAGTATCAACCACACCACACAGCTTGGTGTCATCTGCAAACTTGCTGACAGTGACACTCAATCCCACTGTTGATGTCACTGATGAAGATATTGGAGAGTATTGGGCTCAGAACGGACCCCTGAGGGAAGCCACTCGTCACTGATCTCCATCCAGACATTGAGCCATTGGCCACCACTCTCTGGATGCGATCTAGCAATCAGTTCCTCATACATTGAAGAGCACTTCACTGACTCAGATTCCACATAAAGGAGATGTCTGCTGAGGAGGTGGTATGAGACTTTTTGCTCAAATCCATCTTTGCCTTTTCCCAAAAAAGTTTGGTGAGAACCTTTAGTGAAATCCAAAGTAGAGCAGTGCATGTCTCCCTTTGCTTTTCAGCACAGCCCGCAGTGCACGTGACCCTCCCTAATCTCTGTTTGCACACTGAGCAGTGCCAGGGTTATTCTCTGACCCCAAGGCCAACTGGCATGCAGCAGCCCTGTTCAGCTTCTCACTGTCCAAGGCAGAATGGCCAAATACAATTGTCTTGTTGAGAGCAGTTCCTGTCCCGTACTATCTCCCAGCCATGTCCAGGCGTTATCTGGGACAGTGCTCATTGAGAGGAGGGAAAGCCAGGAGAGAACCATCCTATCCATTTAATAGCAGATCAGTTAAAATTGTGGGACCTCAACCAAAGTCCTCACTGAAGGTCTTCTGTAATGATCAGAGAAGTTTTGGAGAATATCAGTCCCAAAGAACATTGGTTTCTTGAGCAGTTCACCTAAATTTCTTCAGGAGTATGTTCCATTCCAGAAACAAAACAGGAAAATAGGAAAATAAAAGAAAATCTTTACTTACTAGACCAAACCATAACTTTAAAGGACTCAGACTGCTGTAGGTGCATTGATGAAACTGAAATGAATTTGTAGAGGGGCAAAAAACCTTCTAGTCTCTGTTCAGGATAACTTTACATCAAACCTATTCTGGTTCAGCACAGTCCTTTAATGCGTATGTATGTCCCACTAATTTTAATTAATTCTTTAGACAAAATTATTCCTCTCTTGATGGTAATATAGTGTTCATTAGTAGTGAGGTTGGCAACTCTACACTCAGTGGACAGGAAAAATTCCAAGAAAGAGGGTTTACTTGACCTATTTCAGGATGGAATATACAATCTTTTCTTAATATCTTACAATGTTATGAGTGATTTTACCACACAAAGCTAAAAAACTAACTTGTTTGTTACTAGATGGTAAATGACTCATAGATCTCCAAAAGTCAACACTAATAGGACAATTATTTTGTTCATAAAGATAATTAAGTGAACTCCCTTATATGTTTTCTTAAATCTTTACAGATATCTTCTTTCTTGGAAACATTCTGGCTGTGGGTAGACACAAACACTGCAAACTCTTTGAGGGAGGTGAATTTGCAAAATGAGAGGGCAGGGTCGGGAGCTGCAGGAATGCAACTGAGCTCACCAGGCAAGACAGCACTGCTGATTCGTGAAAGATAAGGGCAGCTAACTCATGCTGAGCTTGTGACCATTCTGGGGATATGCCTTCTCCAGAGCTGGAAGGGTACAGAAAACTACAAAATGTGCAGTAGCCATTTTTCTGCTGTCAGAGGAGACTGAATTAGGATAAAATTCTAAGTTAATTGGATCAAGCTCTTAAAATCACTAATAAGGGAAGCACAGTGCGCAGCCTCTTATTGGATTATTTATTAGGCACAGTGACGGTCACGCAGCAAGTAAATTCCCACTTTTAACACAAAGCAGGCAGTGAGGATTTCCATTTTTCCTCTTTAGGGAATGTCAGCTTTGTAAGCTTCATTCAGAGCCAGAGAACAGTATAAAAATCTAATAATGGTAAAGAAAAGGTTTTTAAAGAGAAATCCCTTGCAAGTACAGTGTCATTGTTGTGCTACATTTCCTTTTGAAATGCCAGCAAGAAACAATTAAGGAATGGCACTTGTAATGTATAATTGATGGTTTGCAGGTATCTAGAAACTTGGAGCAATTAGGCCCAGGGTGCAACATTACTTATTCATCACCATCTGGAACTTATAACTTTATAAGCCATGCTATGGTTTATGTTTGTTTGGCAGAAATGGCAAGTTTAGCATTTAAGTGCTGCATTATGCTGCGGAAGGTAAATATTTAATAGTGTCCTGACATAATGCAGCTGAGTGGGATAAGACAAACATGGTGTCAGAGCATGGTAGAAAGTAGATGGTGCAAAATATAAGGAATACAATGCCCTTCTGAAAGAAAGAGGACAGAGAATACTTCCAAATAAATCTGCAGCATTTCTGTTGCATCAATAGAAAGCTGTGGCATTGATTCTTGGTCACAGCATGCATTATATAGTAACAGCTGTGTTCTATTTTAGATATGGTTCCACAGAGTGAAAGAACTGTTGCTACAAAAAAACAGAGAATCTCCCACTCTGCTCTTTCATGTTAAAGTAGAGTCAGACTAGAGATGGATGGGAATTTTTGGAGGAAATGTTGTTTCCCAAAAACATAATTCATTGAGCATCAAGCCTGTTCTTGCTACCCTTTTGAAGATATTCCCACTGGGAAAACAAAAACAAAACAAAAAAGCCCCAAAGACAGGAGAATTAATTTTAAATCTTCAATGTTTTCTAAAGAATGAAGTTCCTTGTTGGGAACAGAACTAATTTATCTTCTATGTGTTAGCATCATTTAAAACCAAAGAACAAAGCTGGGTGAAACGTTCTAATTGGATCTACTCTAATATTCCCAATATCCTGAGTTCACAGTGATGTTCAAGTGATTGGTTTGATTCCTGACTAGAAACCTTCTTATAACACTGAAATTCCTACGGTTCTGGAAAAATAGTTTTTGCTTAGCTCTGGTATGGACAATCTGCCCCAGTTCAGCTCAGATGAGGTGGTAGTGGTCTGATCTGCTTTGCCTCCAATCTCCACACGGAGAAGAACCCTGCATTTAGCAGCCAAGAGACCACTACTCAGTTTTAAAGAAGCTTGATAAGATTAATTCATTTTTCTGCACTTTCACCTCTGTCAGAGCTCCTGGGAAGTACAGTCAAACAGCTCTGAATACTCTGTACGTACATGGATGACAATGTTATATCTTAATGGCTGGTCTACAGACATTCAACAACCCATGGTGCAAAATGTACTGATAAGACAAAGGTCCTGTATGAACCCTTTACACTAAATGGGACTACACAGGTGATATCCTACCAACTTCAGGTTCTTTGGCATGCAGGTGGTTACAACAAGCTTCCTCAGTAGGAAAAGGTCCCACTGATGCAAAACAACTGACTCATTCTTAGCTAGTCAGACTAACTATTATGGCCAACCCTTTGGAGATTCCCACAGAACTGTTGTGACAGGGAGAACCATGCAAACTCTTAACTCCTTCTCCAAGCCAAGCTGCAACAAGTGTTACAGTGCAGTAGATTATACTGATCACAGGGTTATCACAAGAGTGCTGCATTGTTCTCATCCTCACAGACCAAGGAATATGGCACCAACCATAGTGGATTAGTGTTGTCTTATCCACAACATCAATTGAATGCAATCATTACATATTTTCACATTTTAATTAGTTATTTCTGCTTGCCTTAACTAACATCTTGCATATATTCTTATTCTTACGTTCTATTGTTTTACTTGATTTACTTCAAATGTCCTCATCTAAATATGGTTGTGTGTACTGTGCAAGTACATCTGTACTTTCACTCATTCAAACAGTTACGGTGCATGAGCCAGTCATAACAGGACTGTTATTGTTATAATCTTATAATTTATTGGGGACTCCAACATATGACGTGTAAGTGTTTGAGGATGATAATAATTAGACGTGCAGTTTTTGTCAATTTATCAAACAATAGTACTAAGTTAACTGAAGCCCTAAGCAAATTAATAACTTGCCTTTGCTTTCTCATGTACTGTTGTAGAAGAGATTACAAGTATGCATTAGTATAACAGCATGGATTGTTATTCTCTCCAAGTTGCCTCAAGCATCATTTATTAATATCATTGAAACATTTTGCAGAACATTTTATGCCCATTTACAGGGAAGGAGAATCACAGCATTATTTCAAACATAATTTTAACCAGGTAGATGGTTGTGTTCAGTGCAAGACTCATTTACATTGACACCTTCTGTTTTCAAACATCTCGTGTATGATAAGTGAGCACAGAGAGATGCACTGTGTGAAACTAGAGAGTAGCACTATCTATCACGGCAGGTTCAGGTGTTACTTAAGGCCTTTCCAGACCTGCCACTAGGTAGCAGCTTTCATTCATGATCCTTTATAATCCTTTTTTTAAAGTTTGTGTACATGGTGTTTATGCAGAAAAGTTTGCTCTGATGAATCAAACACAGTGCTACAGGCTGAGTCTGCTGAGGGTCTGCAACAGTGTGGTATGGGCTGCCACCAGCAACAGCCCAGCAAAAAGACTTTCTGTGCAGCAGGAAAAGCAGAATAGATCACTTCACTGCTCAAGCACAACTCCTTCTCCCTCTCCATCTTCAAAGGAGCCAAAAGCATCTGCTTTGCAGGTAATCATTCCTTCTGGGAGGAGGAAGAGAGCTTTTCCTCCGACAGTCTACTTTGGAGGAGGCAGGGCCGTGAAGCACAGTAGAGCTGTATGTCTCAGGGCCCAACACTGTGTCAGAGCTCTGCTGCACAGGGCACTGTGGGTCTGCCTGAATCCAGTGGGGTCACTGCTCTTCAGAGGAAGACCAACACGTCCCAGAGCTACACAAATCCAAGGATGAGAATGTGAATGGCTAAACTGTTTTAGGAAATTCATCCTGCTCCCATCCACACTCAGGACCATTATGTGATCTGGTGCACATGAGGGAAAGAAGTATATTAATGATCATGTAGCCCACCCTTCCTGAAAATCTCCAGAGAAAAGCTCCTGAGAACTACATTGCATACTGCTGGCTGGCCCAGATATAGCTGACGTGAGTGAGCATCTCTGTATTCCTGTTTTCCCACGTGGGTGCACGTCAGCTGGTAGGGGTCAAGGCATTTAACACTGGGAACTGCAGCATGAGAAGTCCACTCCATAAAGGAAAGAAACAGTGAAGCAACGCTGCTTAGGATGGCTGCAACTGAATTTGATCTAAACTCTGCTTCAAGAAAGGACAAAATTATGGTAACCAATAAATTTTAAAATAGTCTTACAGCATGCAGGATAGTCATTCTCATACTCCAGAATAACATTTGCTGTAGAAGGTGGGGTGGAGAAATCTGTAAAATCTTATAAGCTTGTGTTATTTATGTAGAAGAGCTGGGAAGGAAACATTCAAACTAAAGGGGCTTCATCCCTGGTGGTTATTTGTCTATGTCAGAAGTAAAACCAATGTATACGTAGAAACAATTTCCAGCCTGTTCATGAACTAAATCTCTGCAGCAGGAATAAAAACCAAGGGAAATGCTGTGCACTCACACTAGAGACCTGCACTTGCTCTGACAACTTCCTACCAAACAAAAATGGGAAAGCTCCTTCCTTCAGAAAGGGCAACATCCAGAGACTGCTTTGAAAGCTTTCCTACTCACCCATGCTCTGCTGCTGTGATTGGACAGTGATTGGACAGTGGATTGCTGTGACCACGTTATGGGACTGAACGTCTACAAGTCTATGGGGCGGGATGGCATGCATCCCAGGGTCTTGAACGAGTTGGCTGATGTGGTTGCCGAGACGCTCTCCATCATATTTGAAAAGTCGTGGCTGTTAGGCGAGGTCCCTGGTGACTGGAAAAAGGGAAGCATCACTCCCATTTTTAAGAAAGGGAGAAAGGAAGACCCGGGGAAATACAGGCCAGTGAGCCTCACATCTGTGCCTGGGAAGATCATGGAGCGGATCCTGCTGGAGGAGATGCTAAGGCACATGCGAGATGAGGAGGTGATGCGAGACAGCCAGCACGGCTTCACCAAGGGCAGGTCGTGCCTGACCAATCTGGTGGCCTTCTATGATGGAGTGACGGCATCAGTGGACCAAGGGAGGGGGACGGATGTCGTCTACCTGGACTTGTGCAAGGCCTTTGACACAGTCCTGCACCGTATCCTTATCTCTAAATAATTGAGAGATACGGATTTGATGGGTGGACTGTTCGTTGGATAAAGAACTGGCTGGAGAATAGCAGCCAAAGGGTTGTAGTCAATGGCTCTGTCCAGGTGGAGGCTGGTCATGAGTGGTGTCCCCCAGGGGTCCGTCTTGGGACCGGTGCTCTTCAACATCTTTATCGACGACTTAGACTGTGGGATCGAGTGCACCCTCAGCAAGTTTGCTGATGACACCAAGCTGAGTGGTGCAGTTGATACCCCTGAAGGAAGGGATGCCATCCAGAGGGACCTGGACAGGCTGGAAAAGTGGGCCCACGAGAACCTGATGAGGTTCAACAAGGCCAAGTGCAAGGTGTTGCACTTGGGTCGGGGCAATCCCAGGTGTGTGTACAGACTGGGAGAAGAACTCCTTGAGAGCAGCCCTGCAGAGAAGGACTTGGGCGTTGTGATGGATGAAAAGCTGGCCATGAGCCGGCAGTGCGCTCTTGCAGCCAGGAAGGCCAATGGCATCCTGGGCTGCATCAAGAGAGGGGTGGCCAGCAGGGAGAGGGAGGTGATCGTCCCCCTCTACTCTGCCCTTGTAAGGCCTCACCTGGAGTACTGTGTCCAGGCCTGGGGCCCCCAGTACAGAGGGGATGTGGAGCTGTTGGAGCGGGTCCAGAGGAGGGCCACCAAAATGATCAGAGGGCTGGAGCACCTCTCCTGTGAGGAAAGGTTGAGGGAGTTGGGATTGTTTAGCTTGGAAAAGAGAAGGCCCGGGGAGACCTCATTGCGGCCTTCCAATACTTGAAAGGAGCTTACAGGCAGGAGGGGGACCAACTTTTTGAACGGGTGGATAATGGTAGGACAAGGGGGAATGGGCTAAAACTGAAAGAGGGGAGGTTTAGTTTGGGCATCAGGAAGAAATTCTTCACTGAGAGAGTGGTGAGGTGCTGGAACAGGCTGCCCAGAGAAGTTGTGGATGCCCCATCCCTGGCTGTGCTCAAGGCCAGGGTGGATGGGTTCCTGGGCAGTTTGATCTAGTGAGCTAGTGGCTGGCAGCCCTGTCCACGGCAGGGGGTTGGAACTAGATGATCTCTGAGGTCCCTTCCAACCCAAGCCATTCTATGATTCTATGACGATTCTGTGATAGTAGCAGCTGTCAGTTACCACGCTGCTGTCATGACTTTTCCTTCACTGTAGACCACAGCAAATGCACGGAAGGTATGCTTCTGATCCAGCAGGACAAGCAAGCAATACTCCAATGACACTTATTAGCAAAACTTGATTATTTTTTAACAAAAAATGGTATTTACTGTCCAGAGCTGAAGAGATCATCAGCCGTCCATCTTCTGCATCATGTATCCCCTGGTTATTTTTGAATAGATTCTCTTTCATCAGGGTCTAGAGATCTGTGCTGTCCTCTAAAAATCTGGCTATTGCATCACTTTTCCATGTGCAGCATTTGTTACACAACTTTTTTACAGCCTAGATTCATTTGTGAAGGTCACAGAGGACTGGCTGCGATAAGAGTCCCAAAGCCTTCCCTTTCCTTCTGAATTGTTCTTGCTAATTCAGTGCTGATTGAAGAGTGATAGAGCTCTGGAGATCAAAGTCTCCTATCCCCCATGACAGCTCAAGCTTCTCCTCAGGGCACTTTTGGCTTGACGTGGGGGTAGTACAGGTTCCAAATCCATTAAGTCCTTCACCCTTTTCAGATTAATCTCATTGCTGTAAGTTTTGTTAATGGTTTTGTACTGTGGAGAGTCATTCTCTTGACATTAAACTGTCATCAGGCTCCTTCTGGTCACTCGGCTGAACTCAAATCACAACTGAGAGTGCTCTGCAAGCCAGTTCAATTATGGCTCATAACCACTCATTTGCTGAACTGCCCTTTGAGTCTTCAGGCACATCCACTGTCAAATTCACCATGGCAAGATAAGTGACATCTCTTTTCAGTTCATCTGTGTGCAAGTAATATAACTTGTTTAAAGCTACTCAGGGCCTGGAATACTTCAAAATCCATATACAGGGTTTTAGATGAATAATACCTTTGTGGCAGAAAGGCCAGGCTGCCTTGGATCAATCTTTTTCACGTGTACAAATCAGGGAGCTCACAGTAATAGAGCAACAACATGGCCACTGTAAATCTTGATGGGTCAGTCTGTAGTTTATCACAGAAGCATCACTTCTGCTTGAATATTCTGCTTTAATAGGAGGTGGTTTGCATTTGTATGTATATATTTTTAATTATTTTTTTTTTTTTTTTTTTTTTTTGTGTGTGTGTATTTGCATACACAAATACACAGTTAATAAAGAAATAACTGTATTATGGACTTGGAAAATAAGGAAATCAGTGTGAATTTACAAGCTTTTTAATATTTGCATAAGTGAGCTCAGGTTATTTGTGCAATATTCTTGTGCTCTCATATTGAAATAGTAATTCTGTTGTTACAATTTAGTCCCAGAACAATATAATTTTTAAAAATATACTTTACATATACATCTATATTTGATTATGGAGAGAGATGCCATTTCACACGGTGAACTGCATTTCTTCTAGTTTTTTTTTCCTGGTGCTCCAAATGCAGTTCATGGCACTCTCTTGTGCAGCTTGTTTTCAATCATTTTTGGGCACACAAGAGGAACTTTCCCTTGCTTTTGCTAGAATTCAATGACTATATGGAAGCTTGAAACTCATGCAAAAGGTGCTAAGGAAAACAGCTGCCCCCCACTTTTCCACACGGGCCGGGGACCATCATCCTCATGTGGCTGTGAGGAGCACAACTGTTGTTCATAAGCTTTGCAGCATGACTGCCTTTGATGGACACCATCTTGAACAATGGACAACACATGAAAAGCACAAACGACGACAAGACTGTAGAATCACCTAGGTTGGAAAAGACCTTCAGGATCATCAATTCCAGCTATCAGCCCAACCTACTGAGTCCCAGCACTAAACCATGTCCCTTAGTGCCATGTCCGCATGTCTCAAATGCCTCCAGGTCTGGGGACTCTACCACTTCCCTGGGCTGTCTGCTCCAATGGCAAACCACCGCCTCTGTGAAGAAATTTTTACTAATGTCCAGTCTAAACCTCCCCTAGTGCAACCTAAGGCTATTTCCTGGTGCCTTATCTATTCTCACCTGAGAAAAGAGACCAGTACCTCCTTCCTGCCTCCTTTCAGGTGGTTGTAGAGAACCATGAGGTCTCTCCTCAGCCTCCTTTTCTCCAGACTAAATAAATAAATAAATAAATAAATAAAACTATTCCCTCATGCTGAAGGCTAAACCTGAAGGCAGAAATTATTGACTCATAGAACAGTTTGGGCTGGAAGAGACCTTAGAGATCATGTAGCTCCAACCCCCCTGCCATGGGCAGGGACACCTCCCACTAGACCAGGTTGCTCAGAGCCCCATCCAGCCTGGCCTTGAACACTGCCAGGAAGGGGGCATCCACAGCCTCTCTGGGCAGTTACAAGTGGGCTTTTACGAGTATCTTACTACTGATACAGTGGAGAGAAGAGGCTGGATGAACCACAAAAATGCTTCCCCAGGGATTTCCCTCTCTTTTAGATCTAAAAACAGTTGTGATGCAATCACCTAAAAACCACCTGATTAAGAATTTCAATCATTTGCTAATTTTAGAACCCAACTTTGCTGTCACTCTTCTTTACAGTCTGTGCCTCAAATTCTCAATGGTCAGAATGGACCGTCTCTCCTCACTTTTGCTTAAAAAACAAACAATCAACAACAACAACAACATGTCTCTTTCTGGACACAACGTGATTCTAAATTATATCACACTAGAAAATCAGTTCTGATTCTTGCGATGTTAGTTATGGAAATGAACAGCAAAGATAAAACATATTTTATATTCTTACAGCTATATCAAAAATCCCTCTTTCTTATTTTGTAAGTTATCATGAGCCTGCTTACTCAGCTGTGAAGAGGGGGACTTTGGTTGTCACTTTTGCTCTAAAATCATAGAACAGAAATAAGTAAGAAATCGCTGGGCTGAGGCTGAAGCTGTACAGCACAGTACCTAATAACTCTCCAAACATATGATTGAAACCAGGGGCAGAATAGCCAGAAATAAAACCCTGTACATGTTAACATTTTTGTTCCCACTTTGCCTTTTCAAACACTTACAAAGCTTTTCTCTTAACCTTCTGTTTTTAGCTTTATCTCTGAAACACAAATTTATAATGAAAGCTGGGAGGAGGGCCCACTGGAGCAAAACCCTGCAAACGTGCTTAATTATAAGAAAGTGGTTAGGTCTGTCCCTACCCAGCAAAGTGTTAGGTGTTTGCTGAAGTATTCAGCTGTCTTGAGGCCTGATTAGCAGATGTACAGATTTACAAGAAAGCTGTCATTTTTCATGATGGTGCATACCCTTGGCTTTATCTGAGCCTATCCAGTCCAAGCAGACTGAGCTTTTGGTGTGATGAGGAGTAAAGGGCTTTATAGTCATTCTGTATCTGAATTAGCATTGCTCCATGTTTGATTACAGTTTCATCACTGTTTCATTAAGTTTCATGAAAGGCTTCTGAATATATATATATTTTAAAGATGGAAACAAGAAAGTGTCTTGATATTTGCCCACTGATTATAGGAACATGGATTCTGTTTAGGAATATTAAGATATTTGCATTCAAATTTTAGACATAAAAATATGTTGCAACTGTCCAGTAACAATAGTTAGTTTCCTGTCCAGGAAGCACTTTCCTTTTTTATTGAGCTATGAGGATACTACTGGGAGAAGTACTGCATAAGGTCTAGATACTGTCATTTTTGTTTTTTTCAGCCTATTTTCTCAGGCAGAAAAGAGAGCTCAAAGGTAATTCCTATTTTTATGGCTAATCCGGTGCTCAAGCCGTCTGGGATGGCATAGTGGAACCTGTCTATTAAAGCTATATTTGCATCCTTGTGTACATGTAGATATGAACATTAGCAGTCTGACACCTCCTTCATTGCAAACCTAACCCTATTTCACACTTAGTAGGATTTGAAAATTGAAATGAAAATAGCTTAAGCAAATATTTTACTATCAGGTTCTGCTCAGAGGCAGGTAGACATGCAGACACCCAGACATGCTGGTGACAGGTCCCCTGCTCCTGACATCTGATCATTCCCCGTTATGCGGCAATTTTCTCAGGTAATGAATATTGTTGTCATTTCACCTGAGCAAAGCCCAGTTCCATCTCTCAAGAAAATACATCTGGCTCCTGTACTGTAAGGCCATAGGTAGGAAGATGTGCCTCATCAAATAGTATTAGACTAAATTCTATATCTTAACCATACCAAACACTTCTAAATAATTACAGAGACAGTAATCCCAAAGACAAGTATGGAGAAGCATAATGTTCTTTTCTGACTGCTTTTCTTAGCTACCTTTATTGAATATAGGCTGTTGTAACAGATGCAGGCATTCAGACTGACATTTAATTTATCCTCTGAATTAAAAAAGGATGATAGAGTTTAGTTCCAGTTAAAAAATGCCAGCACTCTGTCACTAAGCCTTATTTCTATCAAAGTCACATTAGTATTCAGCTGTTTACAATTAGCTGAGCTTCCCATACAAGCTCCCTCAATAAATAGTTTAATAACAACGAAATGAACATGTGGACCTACCCTTCTTGGGGAAGAACAATTAATTATGCTGAGAAATTAGGCTGCAAATAGATTACTCAAACATTATATTTCTCCTGATTTTAAGTAATGAGGTATAAAATCTAATCAATCTGTCTCCAAGGGAGATGTGATCTTGGGGTAGAGCAAACACCATTTGGTTGATCTACCTGAAAGACTGATGACTGATAGGGCATTGTGCTGTTATCTACCTATCCTTAATTAGAGATGTCATATCTATACATACATAGCTTATTGAGCATTGAGGACATATATAAATAAAGATATTTATTGCAGTAGGGATATACAGAATATAGCCAGAATAGATTGGTGGGTAGAAAAAGGAGAAAGAAGATGATACGAAGTTCAACTGTCTTGTATTTCTACTTCCCATATGTTTGCATTAATATTTTGTTGCGTTTAAAAAACAAACCCCACAAGCTCATGCAAACAACTAAGATCACCCCAGAGATAACAGAAAGGATGTAGAATTTAGAGGGGAAAAAAAAGTTTGGTTAACTGGTATGTGTACTCCTGATATATGCATCTTGGCAGATCCCATTAGTGCTCAGACTCTTGTCACCCTCAGTATTTCACATGACCTAACATAAGAACTTTTAATTGGAAACAGAATGCTTAGAGTTTTGATGAGGTTTCACAAATCTCACATGCAGACTGCTTACCACAGCCTGATGGATGACAAATGGTATGTTATGGGCTGTGTCTGCTGAAGGACAGCTTTCGCACAGCACTCACCTGTCCTACACATCATTATTTGTATGCAATTACTTGCCCATGTCCAATGGCTTTGAATTTTCTAAAAATAATGCCTTGTTTTTCATTGATGAGAGAATGGTACATGATCTGGGCTACTATAGAGGGCTGTTTGTTGCAATGGTAAAAAATTCAATATTTGACGTTTAAGCTTTGGAGCCAGGAGCTGTGATTACACCTACTATGACAGGAATAAATTTTATTTTCATCTAGATCCCTAGTCAAAAGACAGATCTAACACAAAAGCAAGATAGATAAGGAGGTTCATGTGAATTATGACATAGCATGGCTTAGAAAACATGGTCTTATTGCTGAGAATTCTTGTGAACCTATAGGATGACAAGGAGGTAAGAAGAACATAAGACGTTCATATTTTAATTGATAGAAAACTCCTTGGCTATTACAATGATAAGGGTCATATACTCGCTAAATAAACTGCACTTTGATTTCCTAAGGGTACCCTCCAAGGACAGTGAATGGTCCATGTCAAAATCTAAAGCACTTAGATTCAAAAAAAAAGGTGAGACAGATGTATGTGGAAGTTGAGAATCAAAACTTGGCCTAAACACTGAAATGGAGCATATCTAAATTAAAGTAAATTACACTTTCACTGCATTTCACATCTGTTTTTCAAACCACTGTCCTCAAAAAGCTTGGTCAGGAAAGTCTGTTTGTCTTTAACAAAAGAAGCTGAGTGATAAATGAAAGGACAGGAAAAGAATGTGTCAAAAGAATACTTCCCTCTTTGCAGGCATCCTTAAACTGAAAATAATGATGTTTGTGGCAGTACAAATGCACAAAGGGTAGAGCACATATTAATTAAGGCAGGTTCACAGAGCAGCAGTTTTTGCTGAAGCTAGCCATTTTTGTATGCTTTTATCCATTATAACTGCTTGTTTTCCCAGGAGACATCTTATCAGGCAAACATTGTTCTGGCATCCCAGAACATGACAGACTGTCATTAGATAAAGGAGAAGGTTAATAAAATAGAAATCCAGGTTACAAGCAATGTTTTAGCAAGACGCATCCCATGGGTTGTGGCGAAGCGAACAGCAGAGTAGTCAAATGCAGCAAATTAGAGTCAGCAGCAGAGTGCCAAATATCCAGCTCTTATTCTACAACATTTACATGCCAGCAGAATCTCAAATTCTTTTTATTGAGATCTATGGACTCAGTTTCCTTTCGTCTGCAGATTCCCATTTCAATATCCTGGCACTGTGGTGAGCACAGTGAGTTGGAAAGGGCTCTCTCAAAAGCTATTATGGGAGGATAACATAAGCAGGGAAGCAGGGAAGGCTTTTCTCTCTCTCTCTCTTTTTTTGTTTGTTTGTTAGTTTTCTTAGAGCAATGCTGGAAATGCCTGGTAGAGCCTGTGGATGTCAAATGGAACAAAATCTTATAGGCCTACAGTAGAGCAAAATAAATTCTCTGGCTCACCTCTGATGGACCAGTTTTCTATTTTACTGCGTTGCAGGGTGATGCTGGCAACAATAACTATTTGTGCAAAGGGAGTTTCTTTTTCTGCTAGACACTGCTGAGAACTGCACAAGTGACCACTGCCCCCTGTGAATCAATATGATGAGGAAAGGACACATCTTAGTTATTGGTCTAGAGGTAAGATTTGCTTTTATTTTCTCTTCTTCAGAGATCTCAGAGGAAGATTAGGATGACATAAGAGAAAGAATTGCAGGTTGTTTTCTGTGTAACCTGAAAAACGTACTGAGTTTTCTGGTCTTTGTGAAAGTATCAAGCTTCAAAATATGCTTGAACAACAACAACAACAACAAAAAAAAATTAGTGAATGCTTAGATTTTATGCCAATTGCTCCTATTTTGAGAAAGGAGGAGAAAGAATTATGTCATGGGTATTTACAGTGAGTATGTCATGAGTATTTACAGTGAGTTGGCTCCAACCTGAAGAATACTAAGGAGAAAACAAGGAAAGTTTATTGCGGCAGTGGAGGAAGATCTTTGAGGGGATCATCAATGCGTTATAGTGTCAGTGCTGATTTATACCAGCTGAGGATTTGGCCTTACATCTCCATCCTGGCAGATTTGTCTTAACTCTTCTGGCAGAGATTTTCTATGTCTCCATTTTGATTGATTGTTGGATTTTAATTTGCAAACCCCATTGCAGACAAACTATGGCAGCTGCCATGTGCTGCTGTTACAGGCACCTTTAGCAATACGCAAAAAAACTCTCCTCTCTTCTGATCTATGAAGAAAAATTCTCTCCTACCAGTCAGCTGGAAGGCCAACTTACAGTGGTTGTCACAAGGTGCTGCATCTATGGGTGGGACTTCAATGAGCTATAGCTTCACTGTTTCCTTCAAACTCCTTGGCAAAAATTGTGCTGGGTCATTTAAGGGCAGAATTAGGTTCATGTGAGGCTTTCCTGAAACTTCTGTTTTACTTCTGATGTGCACAGGGCAGTAGAGTGAAAAGCAGTCAAAGTAGATGCTGGAGACCGTTATTCTATATGCAAGTCATATTTTTTATTTTTTTTATTTTTATTTTTTAAATAAGGAGGTGTGTGTCTGGGAAGAGAAGACAGGAGGTGAATGCCTGATAGGACTGGAGAAACTGAAATAACAAGAAGGCAAAAAGGTTTTGAAAATCACAACTGTAGCTGTCAGGACATTTTGCAGTCACTCCAAGACATACAGCAAAAAAATCATTCTGCTGTAACTGTCAGCAAAGTTTCACATAAATGTCCCATACAGAAGAACATGCAAAGCGTCCCTCCCAGGAGACTGATCCTGAAGACATAAAGCCAAAATCAATATCTGCATGCATGCTTTAACCCATTCTTTCTCAACACTGTACCTGTATTCATAACGATACCCTAGTTAAAACTGTGACACTTGGTGCCTGCATTTGTCAAATGTATGCATTTCCCTCTCTTACATATAGATTACATTGCAATTAATTAATTATTTTAACCCCTACTTTGCCAGGCTTTTTGCATTGATACCACCTGTCATATCCTTTGGGATCCTTGAGGCTGCTCTGCTCCTCACTTCAAAACTGATGACAATCTCTAGAAATGTATTAGCTCATGTTGTATAGCCTAGCTGTGTAGGTATAGCCAGCCGCTCGGAGGAATGAAGGCAGGAGGAAGGTGAGTGCAAAAGACTGCCAGAATGGTGGCTGTGATGTGTCTTATCCAAATGCAGGGAAGTATGATGTACTGCAGCACAGCTGTGTGGGGTGAAGGGTTAACATTCCTCTTTTGCTGACTACTATACAAGGGAAATAGGAAATCAAAAGAAATATCCAAGTAAAAGCAGAACAAACACTCCCTCCAAGTCTACCTTTTATAAAACCATCCAGTATCTCTGTAAGTTAAAGTTTTAATGTCAATCCATTCAGCAGAGTGTTTAGGCATATATTAACCTTCTGGGTATACTTATGGTTCCTGATAAGGCCCCTTTATCTCTAAGCAGAAATTATGTAAAGCTTAAAGTGTTCTCTAAAAAAGAACTTCAGCATATTCTGGAAGGACTGTGTACAGGTTTTTTTTTCTATAAAATACTTTATTGACTGTCACAGTTTACCTTATTCCCTCTATATTTTCCTGGCATTACTTCTTTTCAAAGGAAAGAAAAAATTCTCCATATTTTGTTACTGCAAAATCACCTTGATCTGATATGCCGGTAGAAACTGGATATAAACAATGATGTGTATAAATATTCTTTCATAAAGACAGTGAGGATCTATCCATATGGAATTTTCTGCTCTCAGTAGAAATGCTAGTCGACATTTCCTTGTTGCTGCTGCACTATCAGCAGTCTGCAAGAAGAGAAGAAGTACCGTCACGCAGATTTGCTGCAGAGAGCAGCATGCTGCAGGATGTGTACACTGCCCAGGAATTTTTGCTTTATTTTTCTTTTGTCACTACTTGTGCATCAGATATGTAATATCTCCTGGTGGAGGTAGGCATTTCCAATGCAAAGAGGTCAGTTAATGCCCAGTGGTTATTTTAGTGAGTTTTGTTGAATGGACACAGTGCTGTCCTGTGACGTCAGGGCAGATGAGTAGACTATTAGGTTGGGAACCTGCAGTTCAGCAACTACTTCTCAGTCGTTGGTCTAATAGAAACCCTTTATCTACAGAAACCCATAATATGTGTGAGGTAGCTTAGTATGCATGCATACCCCTACTTTGTTCCAATTTTGAAGCAACAGCAGGCATATGGACAGCTACAGTAGCTGCCAAAGTGGAAGTACATACCACAGCTTATATTTTCTTCTGATTGCATCTACTGTTTTGATTATTAAATTCAAGAATCTCCTTTTCAAATAAAAATGTTCAACAAACTTTGCTTTGGAATCATGCACACTAATGGGGGAAAAAATACATAGGTATTGAATAACGCAAATGTGGGTGCATATTCTCTCTTTGAGAAACATAAGCTTTTCTATTAGTTAACCTCAAAAAAGTTAGTGATTTGATCACAGTCTGTAGTATCTACAAACACAGTTCTCATGGTTGTAAATGCTTCATTGCAATGGAAGTGTGTGTAAGAAGATGCAGCACCTAGAACTAAAGCTAGACAAAGAGAAATAGCAGAACTTACAGTAGGGGGAATTACCATTGTAACAACCTCAAAAAACAGTTTACTTTTTATGACTGAAAAATCTTTCACAAGTCAAAAGCTTTGAAAGGCTAAAATACAGACATTAAACTCAGCTGCCTTCCTGCAGAAATGATAGTAAGATCCTGAGAGCCTGTGTCCAATGCTGTGTGGGAAGTCAAACAGTGCATACATAATTATTATTTTTGTTGTTTCCTCTATTTGAGTTATGTTTCAGTGAAATAATTTACTAAACAAGGTTTAAAAATATATTTTATTCATAATAACCTTTTAGGTGTGATTCCTCAACTATTGAATGACCTTCACACAGATTTCAAGCCCCTTGACTTAAGGACATGGTTTGCCGAGCAGGAGTATTTGCTTGGTATGAAACTGATGTCTTGTCCTTTGAAGATACTTTATTTTAACATGAATACACTAATTTAAAAACATGAGGCCAGCTTTGAGATTTTGACTGTTTCTATATCCTGCACCATTAACTTTCCTTTAATTGCCCCCCAAATCTTCTTTTTCAAGTCCAGCTTACCAAAATACTTTTTATTTTTTTCAGATTAATAGGACATACTCACTGACATACCATACGATTGTCTGGTAGAGGAAAGGCTTTTCAGGTTCTGTAATACCTTCTAACACTATTCTGAAAACTTCAAAACTTAAAAATTTGACATAGAAAAACACAGAAAAACAAAATGTCCTGCTTTCACTCCTTGCTGAATTACTCTGTATATTATCTGGA
The DNA here is from genome assembly GCA_013399715.1 of Alectura lathami. Classification (NCBI taxonomy): domain Eukaryota; kingdom Metazoa; phylum Chordata; class Aves; order Galliformes; family Megapodiidae; genus Alectura; species Alectura lathami. The sequence goes on from VXAV01003942.1 coordinate 208,761, forward strand.
GGGCGAGACCTTAAGAGTTATTTGCTCTACGTTAGGTGTCACTACAAAATGCAGAGCTATGTACATACATACTAAGCAAATTAACTAGTGAAGTATTAAGGCCACATCACTTAACTAAGATTATTTAGAACAGCAGAGAATTGATCAAAATCTATGTGTTTTAATTCCTCCAATATCCACTCTAGTCCACTGACAGTTTTTAAGACTTCTCAGAGAGCTCATCATTTGAATAATGTATCACCTAGCGAGTGTTCAGAATTAGATCATCCAGTTATGTTCGGAAGAAGTTTAAAAACCACAGCGACAGCATGTTGTGAAATCTGGGCTTTGTGCAGTTGACCAACACATCTTTGATGGTTTGATGGAGTCACCTATCAACATATTCCCGTCTGGATAAAATATACAATACTTTGTGTTTCTAAAAAGCAAACCATGGCAATGATTAGTAGTAAGAAGTTGAATGAATGAGAACGTTATCAAAACTGTTCTTTTGTTCAGGTCAACAAAAATCTTTAGATAGTTTTCCATTTTGGCTGTTGTATAATTTAGGAAAAAAAAATGTTCAAGCACTTATAATTATTTGTCCACAAAGATCCCATAAAAATGAGAAATCTTTTAAGACAACATTATTAGGACAGAATAAAAGGATACTTCAGATTAGATGCTACTCAGTTCCAAGATCCTGTTTTATCTGTAAGAGCAGCCTGCAGGCTTAAATTTCTTGCAGAAAATAATTCATAATGGAATTGCTTTATACGTGAATCTTATCACAGGATACACTACTCCGTATGCCTAAACTATTTTGGCACGAAGCCTTTTTAAAAGCCTTGGCATTGGCATAACACTGAGAAAAATGAATGATTTACAAAATCATATTAACATTCATAAAGAGGAATTGAGGAAAGTTCTTGATTAAAAAGCGGTTTTTAATTAACTAAGGTCTAAATATTAGCTTAAAGCATGCTGATACATTTGTGAACATTATCAGAGTACTAATTTAGATAAAACTGTCATTTAGGGTGGGAATCATCTTCAGAGACCTAGGGCTTGACCCTGCTGCCTAAACAGATGTTTCTTGGTCTGAGATTTCCTGGAGCTTCCTGTCTAGCAGAATGGTGTGGTGTCCCTGTATGGATGTCCTGAATACTGTCAGGTACTCCGAGGATATCCCAGATGGCTCTACACAACCATGTTTAGACAAGAGTTACTTTCCCAAACTTAAGTGGCTTGATTGAGTTGACAACATACGGGCATGTAGCATTGCCTGACTCCACAAGCTGTTACTTCAACTTCTAGCTGATGCTCCAAAAGGATACTGGTTACCTGTAAACCTTATGTCATATCCTACACACTTTGGATGTCTCTTATCTCCTGAGATGTCACCAGTGGTGACAGATGCATGCATGTGAATATTTGTGTCTAGATTTCTTCAATATAGGGATCCACTTAGGAACCAGATGTTGCCTGAGCAACTGCTTTCCCCCACTGCTGTTCTTTGATGGGGTACCTGGGCTTTGACCTAATTAAAAACCCTACATCAGGAACCTTTGTCCAACACCTTACATAAATTTTGTGATTTTACATTTATCTTTAACCAACAGTTAATAAAGAAGCAAATATTTCATAGATTGCAGTCCTTTAGCAGAACACTATATACAACAAAACTGAGGTGTAACATACAACTGCAGACCAGTGAAGAAGGGATAGGTGGACTGTTACAGCAACTGTATAAAACTGAATCGAGTCAAATGTAAGAGTGAGGAAGAAATCAGCACCATCAGGATCTGCAATTCCTGGGGAGGATCTGGGATGCTGACATCTGCTGTGATAGCCACCTAGGGAGTATAAATTAGCCTAACAATAAATAATAGGCTATACAAAAAAGGTACTTTAATTTTTGCCATAATATGAAGTATAGCAAGCAGGCAAGGAAAAAAAAGGTGGTTTCACCTTGCGTGAAAAGACCGTTGGCTCTGAAGTTAAGGAAGGCAGAGTTACTGAGCACTGACTGCCAAGAAAAGATAAAAGGAACAGACCTATTTCTAGACTGTTTGTTTTCTTTTGTCAGGGAGTAACTTCGCAATTAACTGGCACTTCCAAAGGACTGTTTCTAATAAAATAGTGTAGAGAATACAGCTGTGATGAGACATCAGCGTCCCTCAAAATTCTTCAAATGTCTTAAGGACACAGAACTTAAACCAGGAGAGAGGTTCTTTCAGATTTGATTCTAACTGACGAAGATGAAAGATGGAAGATTGAGTGAGCAAAGCCATGAAATGATAGAATCATTACTCTAAAAAGAAAAGAGTAAAAGCAGCATAACAAGCCCAGTGATCATTGGAAAGAAGCCCTTCATACCCAGAGAGAGGTGGTAGGTGGGTCATTACGGAAGGACTGACAAAGCATTAAAAACTTGCATGCAAGCTATCAGTCAGAAGAACATCAAAGGCACAGCAGCAAGCTATCTTAATGAAGAGAATGACAGGAAGCAGGCAAAGAAATCAATGAATAATTCAATTGAAAATTAAAGATGAGCTTCAACTGAAATGGTAGTCCACGGCCACTTGAGAACTCCTGTTTACCTGAGGTGGCCACAAGTACAGGCAGGCATGACAGTGCCAGCAGGATCTTCATCATCTGCAGGCCAGGTGAAACAGCCCAGGTATATAAGTGGCACTAGATATGTGTGTTCAGGCAACCCAGCTGTGCCACAAAACATCTAAATGCTTACATAATGCAGATGTCAACACCTGAGGCAGGCTACAAGCTTCCACTGTCGCCAGTGGAGATTTCAGGTTCAGTTTGGTTGCTCACACGCAGGCATCTAGCAGTATTCAAGAGGACCAAGGGCTAACAGAGGCTGGCACAGGATCTACAGAATACCTGTGTCCTTCTGAAAAGGCAGCTGGACACCACAGGGCCTAAACTGACACTAGACACCTGTGTTAAGTCATTGTCTCTAGTAAAAGCAATTTTTGCAAAAAAATGATGGCAATTCGGCTTTCCCTGAAAGGGAGCACCCTGTGTACAGACATCTCGTGCCTTCTGAGATGCCTTGAAGTATATTACTCAACTTCACAGGCTGCCTCAATAGGGCATGAGTTTTCCAGAAGTCCTGTTCATATCTGTTTTGAAAAATATTTTGATACTTTATGCATAATTACGTGCTTTCAAACTGACGAAGCTCTATGTGATCAGCTCAGTTGCCTAAACATTTAATTGCTGTTTGAGTTTCCCTACAGCACCTGCACACCGCCAAGTGTCAGTCATGAGATCTGAGTTCCTGTGGCATATCTGCTCACTCTGTGATTGTGTCCGAATGGTACTAAGCACCTATGTTCTGACAACCGATGTAAAGTCTAAAGAGTTTTATCAGGACATCCTGAATGACCTGAAAGCCAGACATAAAGCACATGTAAACCCAAAGCAAGATGAATTTGCAGCAAGAACTTGCATCTCTTGAGGTTACTCCTTCTCTGGACCATTTAATGCCTAAAAGATAATTAATGAGCTGTTACAGGCTCTAACTCTCATTGCATGTGGTTGAAACTATTTCCCTTTTTTTTTTTTTTTTTTTTTTTTTTTTTTTTTNTCCCGATGTCTAGTGTCAAAATGACAACTCAGCCTGGACAAAAGATGTGCTCCCCTTGGCAAAGATGAAACTTCAAGAAGTGTCTGATTTTCTTCCTGGTAAGTTTAGTGCCACATCACTGCTCAATGCAGAGCAAGTTGATGTGCCAGGAGTTCCCAAAGGGGTATTGTTAGATAATGTATACCCTTAGCGTATCTTAAAAGATTCATAACCTTAGTCCGATGGGACTGAGATTTTGTAACATAGTCTGAACATAGATACAACCTGGCCTATACAGGCATATATGAATAATTATAGCTGTTGTTAATAAAACTAGCTGATCTCATTTAAATGCCTTCCTCCTTTATTCTGTCCCATGGAAGATCTAATTTAGCATTCTCAACATCTGTGGTTCCCTGCACTTGAGATGTACTTTCTCAATGCAGACCGTTTCAGTATAGAGGTCTGCAGTTTGCTGTGTTGTATAAACACAGATTCTAGTTAATCAGGAGATATATGCAGATAGTTGTTTTCTTTCCAATTGCACAAAGCAGTTGAGCATAAACTTCAGGTTCAAGGAAATCAAACTAAGCATGCATGCAAGCACTCTATTAAACTGCATCACATTCTAATTTTTCAGGTTCTGTTGATGATGTCTTGTGAGGCACAAGGCTTTTGATCCATGACAAAGTCTCTTTTACACAGGAGACTATAAAAAGAACATACACACACACAAATGCCTGGGGAAAATTACAGGAATGATATGTTGTTTCCTTAGTGTATTGCCAGACTCCAGTGTTTCCTGAGGTTTGTATGGTCTCTGTGTAGTTCATCGCTTCAGTGTACTATTGTCTTGCCAATTTTTCATGTAAGCTGGGTAAAACTTGTATTTGCAACATTGATTGGTCAAGCTCTCCATTGCACAGCCTTTGATGAGAAAAATTGTTTTCTGATTTGATTTGAATCTGCTACCCAACAGCTTCACTAGATGATCCCTGTTTCTTCCTATGACAGAGGAGATAGTAAGCAACAATCTCCTATTGACTGTTTATCATTCATTAATTTTTATGTTCTTCAGGAGTAGTCTCTTCCAGGCTGAAAATTTGACACTAGCTTAGTCCTATATAACTTAGTTGTTTTTCTGCACGGAAACCGTTCCTTCCCAGGGATCATCCTTTTCACCCTTATCAGTATTTTCCTAGCTTTATTTTATCCTTTCTGAGGCAGAATGAGCAAAATATCTCTGTGTTTTAGGAAAAATAATAACTAACTAATATCAAGGCTCTTGCTATCAATGGTGGGCATATAGTCCTACCAAAGGATTGGATTAGGATTTACTTTTAAAAAAGTGGTAGCAGGAAAAGATTGTTACAGCTCTTAGTACACAGCCAAAATCTTAGCAAGTGCTTGTCCATCCTAGTATCTAAGGTGTGTGTGAAGTTCACCCACTGCTAGCAAACCGTAGCCTGCACTTTATGTGCATAACAATATGTGCACCTCAGCTGTCTATTTGAAAGACCTGGCTACTAACACGTATTACTAGAGCCAGTCATTCAGGCATTGATTCAGTTGCCAAGCATAATGCTGTCTGCTTTGGTTTATCAGAGATATTCCTGTCCATTTCACAGATGTTACAAATATCTGTGTGCAGAGTGCACACACTAGGGCATTTCAAAAACACTGGGTATTTATGCTCAGGCCACTGAGCCTTCAGTCTTCACCTCTTAGAATGTAGCCAGGAAAGGGAACCTCTATGCTCTCCCACTCTGTTCTTTGAGAAGTAGGACAATTCATTCCTCATGACCATTTATTTTGTACTGAGACTGGTTAAAGAAAGTTGTCTAAAAATATGATGGAGGGTTTTCTTAGGAACAAATATTTTCCCATCTCTCCCCATTTATTTTTCAGCATTAAACCAAAATAAAGCCAAAAACTTCCTAAATTCCTCCTGGAAACAAATTTTTAGGACCATGAGAAAGGTAAAATTTATGGAGACTGTTCCATGCGAGATGTCCTTGGGACTACAATACTAATCAGGATTTATTAGGATATTGAAGAACTATCAAACAAACAGAGAAGGAACTTCATTCTAGGGGGAAAAAATGACTGAAAAGGATGTAGGGTCATAAGAGGTATGTAATTGAATCTGACCTCTCAATGTAGAGTTACGGGACAAAAAAAAAAAAAAAAAAAGGAAATAAATTTTGAAAATGTTAATGAAGTAAGAGCAGAAAGATGGTGCTCACCAGGCTCATGTTACTGGAAAGACTGGTAATGGAATATAATATAAAATACTAACATAAAATGTGTTTGAAATCTTGGACAACTTTCTGCAAAAAGTCTCAAATTTTTTTCAGGCCAAAACATGTTCTATTATGGTGAAACTGGCTGGAGTGGCTGACACGCCAGAAGGGTGCGCTGCCATCCAGCGAGACCTAGACAGGCTGGAGGGTTGGGCAGGGAGAAATTTAATGAAATTTAACAAGGGCAAGTGTAGAGTCTTGCATCTGGGCAGGAAGCAGTATATTTGGGTACTGACCTGTTGGAGAGCAGCGTAGGTGAAAGGGACCTTGGGGTCCTGGTGGACAGCAAGATGACCATGAGCCAGCACTGTGCCCTCGTGGCCAAGAAGGCCAATGGCACCCTGGGGTGTATTAGAAGGGGTGTGGTTAGTAGGTCGAGAGAGGTTCTCCTCCCCCTCTACTCTGCCCTGGTGAGACCGCATCTGGAGTATTGTGTCCAGTTCTGGGCCCCTCAGTTCAAGAAGGACAGGGAACTGCTGGAGAGGGTCCAGCGCAGAGCCACCAAGATGATGAAGGGAGTGGAGCATCTCCCTTATGAGGAAAGGCTGAGGGAGCTGGGTCTCTTCAGCTTGGAGAAGAGGAGACTGAGGGGTGACCTAATTAATGTTTATAAATATGTAAAGGGTGGGTGGCAGGAGGATGGAGCCAGGCTCTTTGCTGTGACATCCAGTGACAGGACAAGGGGCGATGGGTGCAAGCTGGAACATAGGAGGTTCCACTTAAATATGCGGAGAAATTTCTTCACAGTGAGGGTGACAGAGCACTGGAACAGGCTGCCCAGAGAGGTTGTGGAGTCTCCTTCTCTGGAGACATTCAAAACCCGCCTGGATGCGTTCCTGTGCAATCTGCTCTAGGTGTTCCTGCTTCGGCAGGGGGATTGGACTAGATGATCTTTCGAGGTCCCTTCCAATCTCTAACATTCTGTGATTCTGTGATTCTGTGAAACATGTTCATCTAATGAATGAAAAAAGACTGTGACTACATCTAATTTACCTGCTGGGAGAAGACAATCGCACAGAGTTCAGATTTTCTGGTAGTTCAGACCCAGGGACTGATGGTTTCCATGCAGCGTAGAAGCCCAGATTTTGTTTACATAAAAGCCAGCGTGGGTGATGGAAGAGGAATGACATATGCCTTATTTTTGGTCTGATGAGGAGCTGGGATGATGCCAGAGTGCCATATAGACAGAGCTTAAACATTGGGTTCATTGCAGAATACATAAACCTCTGCTGGGAGGAAATTCCAGATATAAAATGGCCCTTTAATCTCACAGAGAAATTCCAATTAGAAATGCAATACACACTTTTTAAACTTGGCATGATTAATCACTAGAACAAACCACCAGTAAAATAGATGAATTTACTATATCTTGACGTCTTCAAGTCAACAGTGGATGCCCTTCTTGAATTTATGTGGTAGCCAAACACATGTTGTTCAAGTACAATACTTGTTACTGAGGTTAATACTCTCAGTATTTTAATGGTCTAGCATACAGCGGGGATCAAACTAGTGGTCTTTCCTGGCCTACAGCTCTCTAAAGCAGATCAAAACTCTTACTGTGGACAATATAGCTCTTGTCTACATGTGATCTCCCTCTTCATATTCTTATCTTCCCCTTCCTTCCGTTGTCTATAACAAAGGTATCATCATGAACACAAGCTCCTGAAATTTGTTTAGGTTCCTTAATTCCCAAAGAAATGAATTTTTGAATCTAGTAGAAAGTTAGATTAGTAAAATAGGAGATCCTAAATGCTTCATTAGATCTGAGTTCAGACACCTTCCAATGAGCATTAATAACCAACAGTGAGATAAAATACCTGATATTCATCAGTACGGCTCATTTTAGGGAGCTTCCGTGTTGTAGCAACTAGGTCCTCATGGGAGCAGAGACCAGAAGGAAGTTCCAGGGTAACCAAATCCAATTTCTTGATATTTTCAAGAGTTAGTTGAGTAGCTACTTTCATCTATTGATCAAACTCTATTTAAAATGGACAAACCCCATTGTCCTACCTCAAATTTCCTTTATTACAAAGTCTGTTCCAGGACATTTCTGAGGTCTATTCTGCTACTAAATTGTATTTATTTTGTGATATGCCTCTTCTCAAAACCATCCAGTTCCCCCAGTAATATCTGGCTTCCCCTGGGTATCAGCAATGCAGCATATCTTGCTTGTATTAACAAATGTTAGTTGTAGACATTTTTGTGCTAAGCTCATTAATCTTCAATGCTCTGTATTACTAGAGGTTCTGAATTTCCACTGAATGGAATGAATGATGATCCATGCCAATAAAATTGTTACCTGAAAGAAGGCATTTGAATTAATTTCTACTCTGATACTAACTAGTGACTGATAGCGTTTGAACGCTACATGCACAAGAATTTCTGTTGTGTTCCTAAAAGAGAAGAGAAGAGAGAATAACTGGCTTCCTGACAGTAAATGTGGAGAACAGTGTGTTGTCTGTATGGCTACTGCAGGTCACGCAGAGGCTGGACAGACATTAGCACGTCTGCTAGGACAGGATGCTAGCCCTCCATATTAGAAACAAAAACTGAAACATCTGCATGGAAACTGTGATCTCTCCAGGATGAAGCTTCTGCAAAAGGTTGCAATTCACTTATTAACATACACAGATTTGCAGAATTACCTTCTGCAAGTTCGACATGTAGGTAAATCACCATCCCAATTTCATGTTTTCCTAGTGGGAGGAGTCACAAAAACATGGCAATACACAAAACCACTTCCAGATTACGTTTCCTTATTAAAATCTGGAAATGTATGTTACTCTTATGTAAATTTCATAATTTATTTGCATATTTGTTAAAATATTGTACGAATGCTGTAAGTATGATACAGTGCATATACACGACAATATAGCTGCTGGATTTAGCTACTTCTAATTAAATGGTTCTGGACAGTTAATATAAAGCACAGTTAATATTCAGATACAAGTATTCACTAAAAAACTGACTGTATAATCATAATTATAATGGAAAGGGGATGCCCCTTACACTTATCCATCTGCAACTAAATGCTACCTACATTACATGACATAGCATACAGGCTATGCGTTACTCAATTTCTTTGAAGACTGAGAAGTGAAGATGAAGACTATACTGGTTTCTTTAAAAGCACTGAAATACTTGAAATCAATGGCTGAATCTTTGTCACAAGGTAAAACATTAGCGGTTGTTTGGCATCTAATTATTTCCAAATGTTTTTATTGCTATATATTAAATTAGGGGAGACCTGAAAAGAGAGAGTACAACTCTAAATTGACTGCCAACTTTTAAATGAGATTGTTTCTCCTGAGACTACAGTGATTGGAACTTGCATTAGGAGTTCACTGAAGCACATATATTTCTTCTGACATATGCCATAGTTAGATTTTTTTATTGATGCCAAAATGCTTTTCTGTTTTAAAATATCACTGAAGAAGAATCCTTTCTAGAAAATGTTTATATTACAATCATACATTTTGCAACATGTACTCCCGCAGTTAATCAGTACAGTGCCAGCTGGTAATATACTGTGGGTTTTGTCCATTGTTATTCGTTATTTCAGTTTGTACACAAAACTTGTTTTGCAAAAATAGAATGGTATTATATGTGGTTTTCTCTTCACTAACTGAAAGTTTCATTATTCAGCAGAATAATGCATAATAATCTGTTTCAATATTTCTGTTGCTATACCAAACTGTAATGTTATGGTATTGCTTGCTTACTCTCCTCCATAGAATAAAGCTCCAAATATTTGACTCTGACTTACAGATTTTGAGGGAACAAAAACAAACTACTGGCTAATGAAGAAAATTTTCTATATTATATATAAAATAAAGAAATAAAAAAAAGCTAAGTTCTAAATCTTCAAAAGCTTTTAAACACCTCATTAACATTTTGATCTGTTTTCAGTAGAAATAAAACACAATAAAACCCTATGTTTTAACACGCTCATTTGTGTTGATATCACCCCGAAAGAATTACAAGTTAGAAAGATCAAGAAATGAATTTAGGCTGCAAGATTGTAACACTGAAGANTTGTTTTTAAAAATTTTTTTTTTTTTTTTTTTTTTTTTTTTTTTTTTGTACATCCAGATGATCTTTGTTTTAGTCTGAAGCAAACTGGCTCTCCCTCTGGGCAAAGGACCTGGGTGCAAGCCAGCTCCAAAAAGCAAGTCTTAGAAGTGTGTTAGCACAGTGCTGAATCTTACTTTGCCAGTCAGTAAAGCTTATTAATCCTAAATTAATTCTGCAGTAAAAATGTTTGCTCAGTTCCTGGTTTGAAGTTCATTTATATCGGACTATCTTACAGCAAAAGGGTGAGAACCTGTCTGCAAAATTTTATGTTGTGTCTTTAGCAGATAACCTTTAGGATGGCCTGAAAATAAGATATAAATCAACATGACTAAAAGTATGGGATTAATTTTACCTAACCCCAGGTATCCATTCTGTACTTATCTGCCTTTGAGATATTATAGACTCTTGACATAGACAGTGGCAACAAAAGACATTTTGTTGCAAACAATCTCATCCAAAAATAGTTAACCAAAATAGGCTAAATGAACTCTGAAGTTGCCATTTTTTCATTGCCTATAAAGGGAAGGAAGGGTACCTATGAGGAATATCCCATGGTGCCCACTATCTGCATGCAAATTCTTAAATTAAAGTTAATTAAAAGTTAATTTAAAGTTTAAATTCTTAAAACTTACTGGCTGGCTAGCTGAACTAGCTCCACAGATAGAGTTGACAGAATATCTTCTGTTTAATATGTTTATGCTCTTAGTGTTCATAAAGGTACCTAGTCTAGTCACTTACATTTATATGTCTTCATACTGAACTCAGTTGAGTTGTAGGGTTTTGACTCAGTTGCCAAGAAATGGGCACCTGGCACCATCTGAGATACGCTGCAGTATCCCAGAAGTCTACATGGTCCTTGCAGGACAGATAACAGGCCCCAGTGACGTATGTAGTTCTGTACCACCACGTCTCCGCCAGCTGAGGTAGTCCATAACATTTCAAATGGCAGCAGATGACTCAGCTTAAGCCATACTTCAGGTGTAAGAATCTGGCCTACCCATGGCTGGTGAGAACAATGCAGTGGAGGCCTTTATGTCAATATCAAGACAGAAACTTTCTAATGTTGGGAAAGAAGGAGTGAAAGACCAAAATCTAAACAGAAAGAGAATGGTCAGTGTATTGCAAGGTCACTCTAGACAATTCGTTCTGGAAGAGAGATTTGGGTAATTCCAGCTGGCCTGTCTGGCAGAAGTTTCTGTGGAGGAATGGCTCAATGTTTTGGTTTAAGGGTAGCCACTCAGAAAAGAAAACGTTCGTAATTAATAACTGGAAAAGCAAAGACATAGTGGAACCAGCTAAGAAAATTTGCAAGTCATGCTTCCGGCTCTAGCTGTCACAGGATTTAAGAAACACCATTATAGCCGGGCTGGTCTTATGCGTAGGTGTTTGTTTATAATGTCTTTACTGGACCCAGGTTGTTCACCCTTCCTTTCTCCTTTGTCAAATTGGAAATGCTGTCCCTTTAATCAAAGAATGCTCAATAACATGCCTCTAGCACATCACAATTTGGGAAAAATGCACCCAAGAGTTCCCTAAAAAAATCTAAACAAGATTGATCTGCATTTCAGACCTGCTCAGAGGTATCCTGTGGGCTAGGGTGCTAGAAGGCAAGGGGGCTCAACTGAGTTGGGTAACGTTCAAACGCCACTTCTTCCAAGCCCAAGACCGGTGCATACCTAAGAGTAGGAAATCAGGCAAATGTGGCAGGAGACCTGCTTGGATGAGTAAGGAACTCATGGAAAAACTCAAAGGGAAGAAGAAAGTGTATGAAATGTGGAAAAAAGGCCTAGCCACCTGGGAGGAATATAGGAATTCTGTCAGGACCTGCAGGGATGTGACCAGGAAGGCTAAGGCCCTCTTAGAACTTATTCTGGCTAAGGAGGTCAAGGACAACAGAAAAGGCTTTTTCAGGTATATCAATAGCAAGAGGAAAACCAGGGAAAATGCGAGCCTACTGTTGAATGAAGTGGGTGCCTTGGTAACAGGGAATGCTGAGAAGGCGGAAGTACTGAATGCTTTCTTTGTTTTGGTCTTTATGCGTAGAGCTGCCCCTTGGGAATCCCAGACGCTTGAGGTAGGAGAGAGATTCTGCAGAGGGGATGACGTTCCCTTGGTTGAGGTGGAAAGGGTCAGAGAGAGCCTAGACAAAATCAGCCCTCATAAATCCATGGCCCCAGTGGGATGCACCCTCGGGTGCTGAAGGAGCTGGCAGAATTGTTAGCTATGCCACTTGCCATCATCTTTGAAATGTCTTGGAAAACGGGAGAGGTGCCTGAAGATTGGAGGATAGCCAATGTCACCACAGTCTTCAAGAAAGGCAAGGAGGATCCAGGCAGCTACAGGCCAGTCAGCCTCACTTCTGTCCCTGGAAACATGATGGAACAACTTATTCTTGAGAACATCTCCAAGCAATTGGAAGAAAAAAACACTATCAGGAGTAGTCAGCATGGGTTCACTAGGAGGAAATTGTGCTTGACCAATCTGATAGCCTTTTACGAAGCCATCACCAGCTGGGTAGATGAGGGGAGAGCAGAGGGGAGAGCAGAGGGGAGAGGATGTTATCTACCTTGACTTCAGCAAGGCTTTTGACACTGTCTCTCATGACATCCTTGTAGCAAAGTTTAGAAGGTATGGGATAGATGAGTGCATGGTGAGGTGGACTGAGAACTGGTTGACTGGCAGAGCCCAGAGGGTTGTGATCTCTGGCATGGAATCTAGCGGGAGGCCTGTTGCTAGTGGTGTCCCTCAGGGCTGTGCTGCCATTCAGCGAGACCTGGACAGGCTGGAGAGCTGGGCGGAGAGGAACCTGATGAGGTTCAACAAGGGCAAGTGTAGAGTCCTGCACCTGGGGAGGAAAAACTGCATGCACCAGTACAGGTTAGGGTCTGTTCTCCTGGAAAGGAGCTTTGAGGAAAAGGACCTGGGTGTCCTGATGGACAACAGGGTGGACATGAGCCAGCAGTGTGTCCTTGTGGCCAAGAAGGCCAATGGCATCCTAGGGTGCATTAAAAAGAGCATGGCCAGCAGGTCGAGGGAAGTGATCCTCCCCCTCTGCTCTGCCCTGATGAGGCCGCATCTGGAGCACCGGGCCCTCAGTACAAGAAAGACAAGGGTCTTCTGGAGGGAGTCCAGCACAGGGCCACAAAGATGATGAGGAGACTGGAACATCTCCCATACAAGGAAAGGCTGAAAGAATTGGGGCTCTTCAGCCTGGAGAAGAGGAGACTAAGAGGGGATCTAATCAATGTATACAAATATCTGAAATGCAGGAGCTGAAAGAATGAGGCCAGGCTCTTTTAAGTGGTGCCCAGAGACAGGACGAGGGGTAATGGGCAAAAACTGGAACACAGGAGGTTCCATACAAATCTAAGAAAAACGTTCTTTACTGTGAGGGTATTGGAGCACCGGAATAGACTGCCCAGAGAGAGGTTGTGGAGTCTCCTGCTCTGGAGGTATTCAAGATCCACCTGGACAACTTCCTGTGCGACCTGTTGTAGGGAACCTGCTTTTGCAGGGGGGTTGGACTAGATGGTCTCCTGAGGTTCCTTCCAGCCCCTACAATTCTGTGATTCTGTGATTTCACACAATTAATTTCCATTGCAATCACTCCAATGGCTGTTCCTATATGGGCAAGTCAAGCACAGGCAGAAGGAGCCTTTCCAGGATCTCTCATCCTACTTTGTATACATCTTATTTGGCTTAAGAACTGTGTATTTTCCAGGGTCAAACCAGGCGAGCCTGCACTGTTATCAGCCATGCTGCATTTCAGGAAGGGGAATCAAGGGCTGCTGCTGGCAAAGAGCTGCCGATTGCATTCGCACAGGACTTTCACTGCCTTTAACCTTGTAGAGCCTGTATTAGTTTCTGCGTGATATAAAACTCTCCATTCAGGTGAGCAGATTTGACTGATTTGTCTACTTATTAATAGACTAAGTTCAGCAGAATTTAATATGTAAATTTATTCTTGGCCTATTTTCCTTCTTTGCACTTTCAGTCTTGTTTTCTCCCCTGTGCTTTTCCCCTAGCTGTTTACATTTCCTCATCTCTGATTCACATCAATAATATTAAGAATTGTAATCTTTTAATCTCCTGTAACTCACTAGATTATCTTGAAGTGAGAGAAGTTTGCAATGAGGATGGGAGCACATGGCATTTCATCCCACCTTTGTCCTTGTGGGTGAATTATTAATGGCACCCCAAAGGGAAGAGCCACACATGCTTCTCTTCAGCTGGCACAGCAGACAGAGGAGAAGCTATGACAGCAAAGAGAATAAAATCCTGGCATGAAGGGTGAAACAGTAACAAACCAATTGGTTCTAGCTGCTACTGGCAGCAAGCAATTTCGCAGTGAAGGCAGGTCACCACAGCAGACATTTTGTGGAGGGACCAGCTTCCCCAGCGGCCATCTTGTCCTGGCTGAGGGGAGGAATATGAATACTGCTAGGGGTGGAAGGAAGGTGGCTTTGTCCTGAATGTCACTAGTTTCTCTTCCTCTGGGGCCAAGCACTGTAAAATACCAGTTTTGTCTAAATTTGTTCATCTTTTGGGGTATGCATGGTGAGAGTGCCAAGAGCATGAGAGGTACAGGAATGTGCTTCAGACTGGTCATTGGCAATGGCTGCTGCTGTCCTCCAAAGCTGCCCACGAGTTCCATGCTGCCTGTCTCCCCAGGCTCGGTCCTCCCTTCTTTTCTATCATAGCCTCTGTGCCTGCTGCATCAACCCTGTTTCTGAACAGGAGGCACTCCCTGTGAGTGCCTGAGCTCTGTACAGGTGCCTGGCAATCTTGTCTCTGCCAGGGAAGGGCTGACAGGAGTTACAGGCTGCTCTTTGAGACCATCAGGGTTTTATTGCCCTTGTTTCCTGTGCATCCACCGGGACTGAGCTAACAAATGCCTCTACTGTAGCTGGGCACTTCAGCAGCCGTCTGACTGCACACTGAGCTCCTTGAGGTCCCAAGCCTGTTTCTCCATCCCAGCTGCTTCTTTGGCTCTCGTTGCATTTTTGGCTAGGAGAGTCACTGTGCCTACTGGGTTCCCTGAGTCCTCTGGATGTCCTAAAACTGCACCTTGGGCAAAGCAGGCATGCCAGCAACACTCTCCATCTCAAGGCTGCAGCAGGAGCAGAGTGCGTCTCTCCTCAGGGGAGCTGGAGCACCATCAGGTGCAACCGTGTAAGAGGCACAGGAGGCCTCTTGCTGCCCTGCAGAGCTGAGCTCTGCCTTTCTCTCTCAGTTGGACAGGTACTGCTGAGCCTGAGTTTGAGTCAGTCTGTTTTTGTGGCAGCATGGATCAGAAGGCCATAGAAAGTCATTATGGACATTCAGCCTTACTGCCTAAGAAACGCAGACTGTAGTTTGTCCTACTCTTCTCATTCTCTTTTAAATCATCTGGAACATACATTTTTTAGGCAATAATAAAACACATAAGCTCAATAAGTCAAAAAAACCTAATTACTGCTAGGAAGTGATGGAAAACTGGTGATGCTGTGAGGCCTGGACAGGGTGCTGACAGTACAATGCCAGGGTGCTGGATCCACCTGAGTGAGTGCAGTCCTGGTAGCCAGGAGGAGCCTCCCAGGCATCTTGGGCCCAATGGTGTAGTCAGGAATATAACTTTTGTTTTTTTTTTACCCTGATTTAGGGTCAGTAAAAGTACTGATATGGATTACTAGATGTAGTGGTGTGAATGAAGTTAAGGAAGAGACACTGTCAAGTACTTTTGCAAATGCAGGAAGAAATCTGGTCAAATGAAAGTTTACTTTTAAACATCAAGATACAAAATTGATATGGAAATAGTTGGGCCTCTGAAAATTGTTAATACAGTTACATATCCTAAAT
Source organism: Alectura lathami (assembly GCA_013399715.1). Taxonomy (NCBI): domain Eukaryota; kingdom Metazoa; phylum Chordata; class Aves; order Galliformes; family Megapodiidae; genus Alectura; species Alectura lathami. Next base: position 224,547 of record VXAV01003942.1, read on the forward strand.
GAAACTCTTCTAAGGAAGAAGAGACTTCATCATCAATCTTCTCCTAAATAGTACTTTTTTTTCTTTCTCACCCTCTGGTAGCTCAGGCACCTTCCATGTCTTCAGCAAGTAATATCCATCTTTAGCCAACAAAGGCAGTAGGATTTGATAGAGCAAGTGTGTTATCATAACTCAGAAATACAAAGTTTTCCTTTTTTACTGGTTGGATGTGTGCTGCTATTGGCTTTGTTAGAGTGTTGACTGTTGTAAGAGCTTTAGAAACAAATAAACTTCTTGCCACAAAATGGTCTCAAAATACTTAGAGATGTGTGTATATTCTCCACATATCTCCACATGTGATTCTCCACATCATATGGCATCAGCTATATATAAAGTTTGGCTCTTTGCATTTTCATAAGGGTGATAAAAATGTCTGATATGCTTATGTGGATTTCTCCTTGAGAAGCGTTTTTACATTAAGCTCTGCAATATTCCTTTGAGCGTTTTCTGAAGCCGAGGCCCACCAGTTGGTTACAGGACACAGAACTGGCCAGGCTCAGTAAATTACAGGACCTAAGGCCTCCAGTTAACCATCTAAGGGGCTGAAGCTGAAGATCACATCTTGTCTGACCAAGTGCAGTTTCCATGGTAGCAGCACCATGATATAGAAAATACTACTCTAGCATGCATTTAAAATAATTTTCAAAACACTTTTTCCCACTTCCAAATTGTTTCAGATTGGTGAAAAACTATGGCTGCATTTAAGGAAGACAGTCTGCAACTAATACCTACTGTAATTCTGCAAGGTAAGGTGATTCCCTGTACTGCTACTGTTGTAAGATCACCTAAGCTACCGTCAAAGTTTGATTTGACATCCAGAGTTCTTGAATAATGCAAGTGTTCCTAATACCCTGAGTATTTTAGCTTTGTTTTTCTGTCATGGCCAAATAATGAGGTCAAGGAAGCTTTGTCCTTAGTGGATAGATTTTATGCCTCATTTATGCTTTCAGGTAGATTAACCTAAAATGGATCATGAATGCTCTGACTGTCCTTCCTTCACTTGTTTATAATCACTCTTCAGCTCTTTTGAGGGAATGGGGTATATTCTCCAAATTGTCGGAAGAAGGGTTGAAATGTTGACTGTTTATTTCATACATGTCTTCGGCATTAACTAGGGATATTTACGTGTGCAAGCATGGGTATAAATAAATACCACTTTAAAAAAATCTTCCTCCGCAAATTTTTGGTCAACCACTTAAGAACAATATATATAAAGAGTTTTTTGTTTGTTTGTTTGTTTGTTTGCTTAACTTTCTCAGTTCTCTAAACCTTCCTTTTCCCCAGGAAATCTAGGGATCATTATTGTCTCCTACATGCTGGGAAAAAAAAAGGAGAGACAAAGTAAAAGTTAAATTGCTCAGTTTTTAAAATGCCTCAGGTTTTTAAACCCTCTAATAATATTTCAAATAAAAATCCTAACTTTCTCCCTGCAACTTTGCTATTTAACCATGATCACAGATTTTTTTTTTTCAGACTTTCTTTTTGATAAACCCAAGCTATTGTCATAAAAATGTTTCTGCATTTTCTGATTGAGTAGTGATAAATCCAATACAATTTTTGTTTCCTTTCAATAGTTGTGTTTACATTAGCTCACATAATTTCTTATGCTAGAAAAAATATATATAATTCAGAAATTCAAATCTTGATCTACTGGGGGAAGGAATTTGCCTTCTGGTTACTGGAAATGTTACAGTGGCTCATGATTCTCATTTTTACTTTAAGATGTTTGAAATAATCCAGATCAAGCAAAGCAAAATGAAGTTTTTGTTCTTTAATGAGCCTTTTAACCTTAGCAAAGTGGGAACAATGAAAGGACAAATTAAATAACGTTTGCAGACTTACACATTTATTTTCCATGCATTGCTGAGAGATCTCCTTCAGAAAGTGAGAAATCTCTTAAGAGAAGGGGATTCCCATGTCCCAGGGGATTAGATTGATGCCTTCTGGCACTGGAAGAGTGTTTCTAAGCAAGCTACTCTAGACTGACATATGGAAAGAAGTAAGGCAAAGAGAAAAACTGAGACCAGCTCATAGCTAATTATGGGAATTTTTACTCACAGAGAAATCATTCAATGGGAAAAGCATTGTACTTCCACCTCAGACTCTATCTGTGAATTATTACTTCTTTTGTGCAAAACTTTTTGACATTTTTAAATTAAGATTGACAATAGGACAGAACAATAAAAACAGTAATCATTTACTATAAAGAAACAAACATATAGTATTGCTTGGCCTACTCTGTTTTCATTGTTTGTAAATCTCTTATTTTCTCTCTTCCTCCTGACAATTTAGAGGATGCAGCTTTAGTGTCATTCAGATGTCTTTGAATGACACAATGAATGGATGGTTCTTACATGGTTCCTGCAAATGAATAACTGACATGGCCTAACTGCAAAGGGGTTATGTTCTCACTGTCAGCTGAACTAGAATGTGATATGGCAATTTTGTTCACAGACAGATGTGGAAAACCGGCATGGATTTGTAAAGACAATGGACAAATTTAATTAATTTGACAAGATGAAAGCATTGTGATATGCCAAAGCATATTGGAATGCCAAAACTAAGAAGAAAAGAGGAAACGGACTCTGTAGTGTTCCACAGGCTCCTCAAGGTTCATAGTGTCTAACTCAAAGCTTCTACCTAAAAACTGTAAAATGGGAGAGGTCATCTGAAAGGAGGGTGGTTTTTCTATGAAAAGAAAAACAAAGTAAAACAACAATCCAAGCCCAATACTTGTTCCTTAATTGCATGTTCAGTGGACACACTGAAGAAAATAAATATATCCCATCATACTTGAAATAAGTAAACAAAGGTGATAGTGGTGGGATAGAAGAGACAAAGCAATACATAGGGCATGACATAAAAGCCAAAGGCAGATGAAGAACAATGGCACAGAGTCACAGCACAATCTTAACAAGCCAGGACAATGTCAGGACATAGGATCATGGACGTTTTCAAGCTGTCTGCAATTTCCATCAATAAATTGGCTCTAAAGGTTTGATAGCATTTCCCGCAGGAAGGTGTGCAGCCCCACTAAGATGTATTGTATTGGCTAGCCACAGGTTCCAAGTCCCACTCTAATGTGGTTTTCTGTTCAGAGTAAAGAATTTCTTCTATCAGAAATTATCATTAATAACAAGATGCCTGTCAGTTGACCTTTCCCAGCAAAAAATATCGCTGGTAAAGTCTTTCTAAAAATGTGAAATATGTCTCAAATATATCATTTGAGTCCTTCATTTAAGGCTGAAATTTTGTCTTCAGCTAATGTGCATAATTCTCATTAACATAATCGGGAGCTTAGCTGAAATCCAAGGACAAAATCTGTCCTCTGTTCCTCAAAAGATTATGAAGATGTATGCAAAAGTTTACGTTGTTAAAGATCACTGAATCTTGGAAATGTTTGTTGAAAATGGCCCCCAAAAGTGTCTAGTTCAACTTTCGACCCAGTGCAGAAATATTGCTGGCACTGGATCAGATCATTCATTGGCTTTGTCTAAATAGGTCTTGAAAACCTCTAAGCAGAGAGACTCCAAGACTCCACAAGCTCTCTGGTCAAACTCTACCGGTGTTACACTGCCCTTCTAGTGAAGAAAATCTTTTATTATTTTTTCTCTTGTGATTAGTAATGGCTATGTGGAAATGGAATGTAAAATATCTGGTCTTAAATAGTTAATATATTTTGTTTCTGACTCAACAAAATAAATTAGCATTGACTTAACCTTAAGCAGATGATCCTGCATTTTGAAATGGATGAAAATTACCTAATAGAATTTCAAGCATGTATTTTGACATCCGGGACAGGTGGCTGACACTTAGTAGAGTTAAGAAAGAGCTTAAAATTTAAGTATGTATTTACATAGTATGGCAGAGCAATTTTTCTTTGTTACTACTGTGAACAATAATTTATATTAAACTGTAAGCTTTAACTGAGCTAGGCTGTTGATACAATGAATGCCAATGAAAATATAAGAAAAGTTCCTAAAATTATGTTCTGTAAGGCATTTGAAAAGCTTATTTTGTGGTTTTAGGATAGACCTCAAAGGCGGAATTCTCTTTGAGATAAAAGATCTGAATTTAAGTGACAATGTGCAAGTAGTTATAAGCACACTAGGTACAAGAACTTCCTCAGCACAGATGCATTGTGCTGTTTCTGATACCCAAAGTTTAAACTCTTCTGGAGAGGTTCGTGGTGACTAGACAGGGTTCCCTCAAATGGTGGCAGGCAGCTATGCTGGTATCTGAAGCAGAGCATCTCTATCTAATTAATATACTGGAAGAAACCTGTAGTGATTCAGCACTGTCTAAAGTAAAAATCAGGTGTCCGCACATAGGGGCCTAAGGGTACAACAGCTGTGTTAAAGCCAACAGTAGTCAGTAGAGCTTGTAGGGATCAAATTCAGTTGTGGGCAGAGTTGCCAAGTGCTGTTGGGATGCCCAAGGGACACCTGAGCCATCTGCACAGGACTGGAAGACATGGTCAAGGATTTATAGGATACTCATATCCTCCTGAACTGGCAGATGGAGACCGGGTTCAATGTCCAAGAGCACTTAACATAAGCAGAGGCCTGCTGATTTTGGCACAGTGTGAGAAATGAGGAGAAAGATGTGAGTGTTAGACAGACATGCTGAAATCCTGTCCAGAGCCAGCTCTTGTCACTGTCTGTATATCGTAGAAACAGTTGACAGCACGTATTGACACTTTCCAATAAATTCTTTTGGTGTCAGTGTTGCCCAACATCTTAAAGTTTTGACACCCTAAATGATGTATCTCAAAGAAAGAGAGAGGAAAAAAAAAAAAAAANCTGTGAAGGAGAGGGGAGACAAAACATACAAAGGAAGGTGAATTTTTGGTCGCAATCTCTGAGAGTTAAGGGAGTGGAAAGTACTTAGAGCAGAACTTCTGGGTGGCAGATGATGGGGACAGGGCTGTGCAGGAGGCTGCCTGAGCCTCATGGCTCTGTTAGTCAGAAATATGGATGATATGTGAAGACCGAGAAAAAAGTATACAGCAAGTGGTGGGGTTAGAGGTTGGAATGTAGGGGTCTGCATTGGCTGCAGCAAAATTCCTGTTCGGAAAGCTTTTGTACAGGGATAATGCCTGGCTGGAGCAATGCTAGTTGACAAGTGACAACTCCAAGAGGGACTGTTTTAACAACAGTTGTGTGACAGAGGTCAGGCCTGTGTCCTGGCTCAGTCTGATTTAGTAATTGGTGTTCTCAGTATGCATTCCCAACAGCCTTTGTTGGGATGCAGCACTTTGGATGCAGCCCTGCTGTGGGTGTGAAGCGAGTCTGTATACACAGATACAAGCCACTCAGTGCTGGTTGCCCCTGGGGCTAAAGAACAGTCCTTGTCTCACTTTATTTCTAGAGTAACAATCTGTGCAAAATATGCAGGAGAACAGGAAAGAAAACTGTGATGTGTTAATGTAGAAAAAATTGGGGGATAGGAAATCCCCTGGTTGCTGGGAAAGTGATGGACAACAGCATGAGGGACAGTGATTCCACATCTGGGAGGATGGGAAGGCAGATAGTCCTTGATACTGCAGGAGGTACCATCTTCCCACCATTTGGTTTTACTTCTCCCTGTCTTCCCAAATTCTTTTACCTCTGATCATTTTCTGGATAAATTTTTAATCTTTTTATGTATCCACAAAGGTAGTCATCTAAATTCTTTCCTTGTCTAGGAAGATTCCATAGTAAAATATAAATTGCTATAAGTAAATTCAATGCTATATGCCTTGTCAGCAAGCGGAAGTCATCTGTGTCATTTCAGATAAAGAACAGATTTATTGATGTTTTCGTTGTTATCCTCAGGACTAAGAACAAGAGAACAGGGGAATCTTCCATAAGCACGGGCGTTTCTAATATGTGACCTTATTAACTAAAAAACATATCCCAAATATTTTAATAGTGTATTGGTTATTGAGTTAATTTGTTATTCCTCTTGGATTTATGGTTAGTTGCACCAACTGCATTCAGAGATGCCATTGGCTAGGTATGATACAAACACAGAACAAGGTAATTGTAAAACTGGCAACATATAAAGCCTAAGACAGCATGTAGGCATGACAAATCAGAGAGCTCAGGAAAATGGTGGGGCGCTTCCCTTCTGCAGTAAACCCTGTTGGTTCAGATCAGGGATTTACAGTTTCTCATCTGACTGAGATTTATCTTCCTTTTTTTTTTTTTTTTTTTTTCTGAAAAAAGATTCCCTTTTTAAGCAGCAACCACG
>VXAV01003942.1:242307-258357 GCA_013399715.1 Alectura lathami
TTTGAATGAGATAAAAAAAAATAAATTTCTGACAAAGAGAGTTATTTTTAAAAAAGAGAAAACATTAGGGCAAAAAATGGATCCTCTGACCCTGGAGGCTGGTCCCCCCTGTGAATCTCTACAGCAGATTTTCAGACATGTATTTAAAGATTATTTTTTAAACAGTGAGATCTTTCTGATATGCTGGAGATATGTTGGAAAAGAGGGACTGGGAGAGGTCACTGAAGGGACTGTGACAAAGGTTGTTATCTTGCTCTTTCTCCATATTTCCTATGTCATCCTCCTTTAAGAACTTTTCCCTTTTCCTGTCTCTAGTACTTTCTAAAAGTACTTTCCACGTAACAACCTGTCCTCATCCCATCACGAGTAGGGTCTTTTACCATTTAGCGTAACTGATTTAGGAATAAATAAATAAAAGAAGGCGTTTTGATTTCTGATTATGGCTAAGCCTTATAGCTCAGGAATCACTAAGTTAGACTTCTTATGGTAAAATATTCATATTCCAGCTAAATGGGCAATTTTTCTGGGACGTTATCCTCCAGCACAGATAGTTGTGAGCTCTGCTTAATAAGTAAGCAGCACGTACTTCCTGTTCCTCCTGGGCCTTCTGGTAAAAGGAATGTAGCAGAAGGTATTTTCTAATTTAAAACTTATGTTGCCACATTAACTATGTTTAAGCATTGAAATATTGATTGAAGAGAGTTTTCAGTTAAGGAGCAAGAAGTATATAATGGTATGTTAAAAGAAAGAGAGGTTTAATGATCACATTTCAAGTACGACTTTCTACTGTGAACACATTACAAGGTATCTAAATAATGAGATTGGAGTAAGAATTACAAGTTTATTTTCTCACTTCCTTCTCTTATCCCAAGGCAATACAGATGTCACATTTTCACTCTTTCCCTGCTCCCTAAAATTACATCAACATTAAGAGACAAATGTCTATTTAATATTTAGACAAAGAAAGACATTGACTGGTAACATCTCATCTGAAATGCTTTCTTGTTAGAGAAATTGCATTAGGAACATAATGCCTTACAAGCATATCTAGGACAGAAGTCTAATCAAATTAACACCACTTCAGTGCTAATGAGGACTGGTAGTCATTCACCTTAATTAGCCATTCTGTATAAATATATTTTTAGCACCATACCATTTAGGTAGCTCAGATCTATGATCCCTTCCAACTTCTCATGACCTTAGCAATGAAGTTACAGAAGCAGAAGGAATGTCAGCAAAGGAAGAAGTCTTGAATCTCCCTGTACCCTCTTAAAAAAAACAGATTATGTCCTTGGTGAATGTGTTCCCAATATGAAATGCAGATTATCACAGTAATATGTTACTATATTTGAAACTTATAATGTGACTTGCAGACTGGGATCTGCATGGTCCCAGTGGGGGTCTTTTTATGGCTACTGGGAGCTGCTAATCAGGATATACAACAGCAGCCAGAGAGATGGCCTGGGAGTGAGCACAGGGACTGGAAGAACCTGCTTGTCTGTTATTATTTTGGATTTGCCTTCAGAAAGGGGAAGTTTGATGCACATTTGACTGCTGTTAATGCACATTTTCTATAAAAATAATTATCTTATATACGTGTGGACATTTGTTCTATATTAAGAGTTGTAAAGGTGGCTTGTTTTTTAAAATAAACAAGGAAAAGCCTCCAAACCATAGCCTGGAAGAATGTTTGAAAGGTCGTCACATGACAATTTGATTTTGTTTACTGATACCAATCATGTTTGGATTTTTTCCTAACTATCTAACTGGCTCTTTGATCTTTTAACATAAAGTAGCCAACATGCAGCCTCATCACAATCAATTACAGGTGCATTTCATTGCATTTGACACCTGTGAATTGCATTTTATCTGCAGAATTCAGTCCGTACAATTAAGATGAAATGAGGTGTTCAAAACTTTCTCATATTTGAATGCAAATAAATCCATTTGACTTTACGAAGATCTAGACAGGAATTGCATGGAGAAATTAGGCTAGGAACAATGTGGGAAAGGTTTGTTTCACTTCCAGGGTTTTTCCCTGATCAGCTTGCTATTTTTGAGAAAGGAACACGGAGCCAGATTAGAGATCTTTATGTATGTGGTCTAGAGGGAAACCCTTTCAAGTTGCTGTTGTTTAAAGGAAACGTTCTGCATAATGTGTTTTTTTTTTTTTTAATAGGGATTTAGCATTATTATCAATTAAAGTCATAAACAGTCTCTCATTCCCCTCTCTTTATTGGGAGTAGTCACTATTCCAGATGAAAGACATTTCACTGTTAGTAACTTGCAAGCTGATTCTGTAAATCCTGTAATCGCTGTTTACTGTGTGTCTTCCTGTGGAGACACAGTGATTATCCTTGAGATCGTATATATGGATAAAATTTGCTCGACTAAAATAAAAATATGATTATTTAATGATTTAGATAAGGAAAAAGAAAGAAATCTCCTTTATAAATTTTCTTTAGCAGTAAAACAAATTATGGTTTTCCTTACCACATACAAATCTTCCCGTAGCAATCTGACAGGAACTGCAAGATATATGGGTTCAGATTGCCAGTCTAGCATGAATTTAGACACTAAAAGTGTACCCATAAAGAAGAATAAATAGCTGAGGAATCAGTTAGTAGAGAGTTGGTAGAGGCACTGTCAGTTTTGTTTTGTGCCGAATTTCAGAATTTTTGACAACGACAGTATCTTAATTTTCCCTTGAAAAGATCAAGCAGCAGTCCAAATGGAGGAAGCTCTCCTGTCAGACTAACTTTGAAATTTGAAAAGCAAGAAATAAATCATTCCTTTATGGCATTTTCACTGGTCAATATATAGGCATTCCTTGCCCTGATACTGACTCATTTGTGCTCCTGAAGCTCATCTTTGCATGTATCTCAGAATTGTCCTGTTCCTTGAGACCTCTCCATGTGTAAAGTTTGTAGATACCTAATTTTCGGAGCTAGCCCATGAGACTGTTTTCTGCCTCTAAAAACTGGGATCCTCAGCCATCCTTTTCATATTTGCTCCATGACCTTTTCTTCCTGCAGATTTCATAATTGCCACACTGTAACCTGTATGACACTGTCTCTCAAGAATTAGAAGAATATACTGAAAGTTCTTCCATCACATTGTTTTTCCTCTTGGCTTCCTTGCTGAGTTGTCCTTCATTGTATGTTAGCACAAAACACTGCAAGACTCTAGGTAAAATACATATCCCTATCCACATGCCTCTTCATGTTTCTTTAGTAGCATGGTGTAAAAGTAAAGAAACCAACTATACAGTTTTGAAGGGGAAGCTTTATACATTTCATGGTTCCCTAGTTAGTTAAGGAGCACAGAGCTGAAAATCAGACAGTGCCTGGTGAAAACAAAGCTAGGATTGTTATACATTCCTATTTCAAAATGTAAGTTAGACAAAATTTGCAAGGAGAAGAAATGCTATTTCTTAGACATCCGTATTGACAACTGCAAATATACACAGATTTTTGGATTCACTGGTCTTTGATGCTGAAGCAGAATCAGAAAGCTTGAAGTTCAGCAGAGTTGGAAACTGCTCCTAATTTGACTTAATTATGTTAGCTGATCAGACAATTTCAAAGAAATAGATGGTTTGTATCTGAGCAGAGTGGGATTCTTCATCAGAGTAGAAGTAATAATGTTTGTAGTCCCTGAGGTTTGCAGAGATAGAAAGACAGGTAATTATAGCACAAAAGCTAGTTACTAGCTGAAATGAGATTTGGGGAAAATTACTATGTGTCTGATCTCTGTGTCTTTATTGATAACTCTTCTTTTTTACATCCAATTCAGTTATGATTTTCTTTCTAGGCACATTTTTGGACATCATTGTTAAGTCTTTCATAAATAGGATTCAGAGATTATATGCAGGTTTTTTTGTTGGTGGTGGTGATGGTGTTTTTTTGTTTTTGTTTTTGTTTTTTTCCCTGAGAAAGTATCTACACCTAATGTTGTTTCTTCGGTGTAATAGCTGGCCTACCCTATTTCCCTATGGTGCACAGCAGTGGCTTGCATTCACTCATATAGCTTTCGTGAGTATAGCTTTCGTGAGTAAAAGTGATGCAGCAGATGAGGTATTTCTTATTTTTTGTTTCACTGTTTGTTCATCTAAGGTATTCAAGACCTGCATCCGTCATTAAGTTTCTGTAGAAAAAGTCCATATGCAGCTGAAGTAGCATCATTTATTGGTTATTATTGATAGATAAATAAGCAGTCCTTCCAGTTACATGTTCATATCACAGTTACTTAAACAGAAATCTTTCATGTCATTTTAGTGAGTTCTGGTACATTCTTGTACATACAGACAGCCCAGAAATACAGACAATCTCCATTTTATAATTTTTCTAGTGACTATTGAAACTCATGAAGCCTAATTTCCTAAGATTTTGTACACTGTGGTTAGATTTTTTCTGTTTGTTAAGATGCAAGTGTGTACTAAATCTTCTCCACTGTCCAAGACCTTTATGATTGAACTGCAGGAAAAAGCTATGCTTATACTGTAATCTTCCCTATGAAGAGGCACTAATAGTCTCAGTAATAGTGCTGCATTTTTTCATGAAAATCCCAGAAGACTGATGTACCTGAAACTTTTCCTTCTCTCTCAAATTTTGATGAAACTCATCCTGAAGATCAATTAAATTTAAAAAGATGGAACAAGCAGACACTGACAGCATGACTATATTAAGTTCCTCCTTCTAAGAAAGCAAGCTAACATTCAAGCCACAAACTTTTATCTCAGCTGCAGACAAAATACCTCAAGCTACAAGGAAGAGCAGGACATTAGTTACCAATGCTGGCAACTGAAGGAAGACTTGCTCCGTTTCCCACCGACACACAATGATAGACTGTAAAACAGTACTGTCAATGAAAATGCATTTATGGGTTTGCTTTCGGATTTGCTGAGTATGGCAGAACGTGGCTTCTATTTCAGTGACCCTTGAGTAGATGAGTGGAAATGATTAGGCAAAAGCAATTATGCCCTCCAAGTTTGTAGGGTAGATGGTGGTTGAGTTCCATCCTAGAAGTGATGAAAGAAACCAAACTGAAAATCAAGAGCCTATATAACTAATGAAGCTTCTCTCATCTGTAAGGTGCTGGCCTTCAGATGGAGATACAAAGAAAAAGGACAGTTAAGCACTCCCCAAATGGAGCTGAGCAGCCAACTTCACCACAAGAGCACTGAGACAAAGGATATGGTCAGTTCAGGACTAAGCAATGTTTGATTGATCACAACAGAAAAACATCATTGTGAACCTTCTAGTTACGTTCTTGAGTCCATCCACAGTTTTCAGATATGGAATCATAGAATCACAGAATGACTTGAGTTGGAAGTGACCTTAAAGCCCACCTTGTTCCCCTTGCCTTGCCCCCCTTGCCTTGCCAGGGGCTGGTTGCCACCCACTAGATCAGGCTGCCCAGGGCCCCATCCAACCTGACCTTGAGCACCTCCAGCAGAAAAAGGAGTAGAAATAAACGCTGGCTATTATTTATGCTACTGTATCATACAGATATCCCATTCAGGGCCTTTCACTGTGCTGTACTATATATGCTTGGAGCAACCCCTCCTTTTTTCACCCTGAGAGTTTGCAGCTGAAGCAGAAGGCAGCAAAATACATAGGGCATAGATAAGTGCAGAAAATATAAATAAGGCAGTACTGGTCTGTAGATAGAAACAAAATAAACAGGAGACATGAGCAGCCAGATATGCAAAGTTTTATGGGTCTTATGATGAAAGAAAGGAGATCAATGCAGCTATGTGAATATTTACGGACAACTCTTCCTGAGAGAGGCAAGTTGCGAGAAATCCCAGAGGTGTTTCGTTTTTAAATGTATAACTGTTTTCTTTTGCTGTCCATCAGAGAACAGTCAGGTGGAATGTGTTTGTTAGTTATGGAGATCCTAGGCTCTTTGTTCTTATTTGAAAAGAATGTCATTACAAGCTCCAGGGAGTCTAAGTGACAGATACTCAGATTTATGTATTTATGTGGATACAAAAATACAGTAATGTTGAAGTCTTACATAAGAACAAGCACGAAGAGCAAAGGAACACTGACAGGTGCAGAAAAAGCACCAGGAAATGCATTGTCTTGTAATGCTTAAATTCTTCTTAGCACTTGGCATGCTGCCTAATATGTTTTTGCACAATAATCAACAATCTGTGCATTAAATGTTTCAATGCTCATTCAAGGCTACAGAGGCTGGTGAGGCTTAGGTTTTATGAAAGTGTCAATGACATGGGATGAAGAATAATGTAGTATTATTATAATCTCACTTTTGCATCAGATTGCCCTGTTTTATCATCTCTTCAGCATAGAGATCAATTTCTTTTGGCTGCATGCACAACACCAGTAGGAGTACAGGCAGTCCTCTGTTGCAGTGATGTGCTACTTGTGTACTCGCGTTCCAGTCAAGAGGAGAAAGCCTATAATATATACCTCTAAACTTCTCTCCTCAAATTGCTCAGGTATTGACATTCATAATGTAGAGAAACAGCACACATTTGATAGATTGAGGTCACCTCTGTTGATATTTTTGCTGACAAACTCCTCAAATTTTGCTGAGAAATTGGGTAATCCATGGACCTGTAAAATTTTTTGGAGGTTTTTCCTCACAGCCCAAGTAGCTCCCTGATGCTTTAATATAACAAGTGAGCTATACCAAATGCTACAGAAAGGAGAAGTTACTGCAGAACACCCACGCATTTAATTCAACCTTTTCTGAATTTGACCAAGACCTTGTATGCAGTAGTTTCCCCTCTGACACTTTTCTGAAAAGGGAAGGTAGTATGTACTTCAAAGACTGACTTTTTACACAGTCTGACAGTGATAGGACAAGGGGGAATGCTTTTAAACTAAAAGAGGGAAGATTAAATTAGATATTGGTACGAAATTTTTTAATCAGAATGCAATGAGGCACAGGCTGCCCAGAGAAGTTGTGGATGCCCCATCCCTGGAGGTGCTCAAGGTCAGGTTGGATGTGGCCCTGGGCAGCCTGATTTAGTGGGTGGCAACCCTGCCCATGAAAGAGAGGGGTGGAACCAGATGATCTTTAAGGTATCTTCCAACCCAAGCCATTCTATTATTCTGTGATTCTACAAGAGCATTTACAAAAGAAAGAATGCCGAAGTCATTCCACTCACATGATCTGCCTGTAGTAGTGCATAGAGGTAGCATCTATGGGCTCATCAATTTAATATCCTCCTGTGTTAGATGCTAGCCCAGCACAGTCTCTGCTTCAGACTACCTTTAGTATTTCTAAAATTGGTTAGCTGTAAAATAATTGCATTTCATGGTGCAGAGCAATGTTGGGATTAAACTACCTTTGGGACTTTAGCATCTTAGAAGGGGGCTCACCAGTCACTCTGCAGTCTGAGATAACGGTCTCATTTTGAATTCACTTGCAAAGCCTCTCATGCAAAATTATCTATGCACATATATGTAAATAGAACTGGAAGGAGAGAATATTTTGTGGATTTGGTTTTGTGACTGGCTTGACAGGTACCTAGTCAGCTGTGACAAGGCAGCTGGAAGTACACTTAGCAGCAGGCAGTTCTAATTTTCACTTCAAAAAAGTAAAAAAAAAAATAAAAAGATAAATGGAGAATTTGTGCAGTAGGTAAAATCAAATGACTGAGTACAAATGAAGGAGAAACAACTAAATTTAAGTGGAAATATCAGTGAACTTAACTGGGGCTTGAATCCAGTATTTGAAATAACAGCTATCTTCAGATTCTAAAAAAATATAAAAGCTACCTGAAAGACAATACTTCTTCCTCCTGAGTCACATAGCCTGTTTTTCTTCCCAAGATCCAGGATCCCCAGCTGCAGTTTCCCAACAGTTTTGTGATATGCTCAGAGTGGACTGACACCCATATCAGCTGCAGCTTAACACTACTGCCCAAAGTTCACCTCGTGACTGATGTGATGTCCAGCATGTGATCTGCCAGGATCCTGTCCTTTTCTCGCCACTTCCCAGCAGGTCTGGGATGCCTCCCATGACAGCAATGAACGTTTATATATAGGACTGATCCTGGTTTTACCATTCTAATGCTTCTAGTACAGCACTAGTTTTGCAAGCAAGGCCAGCAACGTGATATCTATATTTCACTAAAAAAGAGACGGGAACAAAACCTAGTCACAGGAATCTATGCATCTGATTAAGGAATATCAGACATATGGGCCTAACAATTAAACAAATAGATTATTCTTTTTTTCAGTAATTTAAGCAGTCCTAGGGTGTGGGCACAAACTCTACAGCTCAGTTATCCATGGCTTAGTTAGACCACAACATGTATGACACAAGACCCACAAGATGTCTAGAGATGCATCTGGGACCACCATAAAGTTATGCTAGAGACCTATCTTAGGCCACTTAGACTTGCTTCAGAGGAAACCCTAGATGTCAAAATTTGGATGAATTGAATCATCCTTTAAACCTCAGTAAATAGATTGTATTGGTTTATACTGACAAGATAGCCATTGACTGATGGGAGCTGAGATGCACAGTTCACAAAGATGCACAGAATTATGTGTGTTCATCTGAAAATGAATCCCGTCCTCAGGGTCTTGAAAACATACTGCCATTTGGGCATGTAATTACACTGCATCCTGGGAACATCCAGAATGCTCTCCAGGACAATCAAATCCTTTCCTTCTTCTAACGTGAAGTTTCCTGCTACATGTAGCCCTCACTTCTGAGTGAAAGTCGATCGGGACATGAAGTTAAGAAAAGGTGTGTTTGCCTGTTGGTGGTGGAGGTGTTTGGCTGTCTCTTCTCATGGGAGTTATTTTCTACTGATGATAGGGACAGGACTCATCTCAGTTGGTTCTGGGAACCAAAGCCCCTTAAGAGGTTTTGGAAACAATGGTTTTCTAGCTCCATTCTGCCAACCTCACTTGCACAATGCAATATTTCCCTGCACTTCCTTGAAAAATCCCAGCCTAAATTTCTGTGGAATATATTCATAAAGATGTGAAGAGACTGGATTACTATATAAACACATTTATTTTAATGGTTATCAATATTCATTGACCTCAGTGCTAAGTATCACATGAGGAAAAGCCAAGGTCATTATTTATTTAGTTGCTTAAGCAGTCTTCATATTCTTGGAGTGAAGTGAGTCAATGCACCCTCCGTCATTTCACACATTCACTGTTAAAATCACTCAGCTAATTCCAACCAATGACATAAGTTGCTAGTAAAATTTTCATCTTTGAATTCGTACTTGAAAGGAGAAATTACATTTGTGGCCTCAGGGGTAGTAAGGATGGAAAAACTGAGAGGAGAAAGAGAAGATTTCTTGTTCACTGAAGTGAAGTAAGGATATGCTTATTCGCCTGATTAACAGGTCTTGAAATACTGGTTTTACTGGCCTCCAGGAACGGAAACTCACTGGAGAAAAAAACAGTGAAGCTTAATTTAAAATGTAAATTAAATATGCATAAATACTATCTTCATGTGTATAAATTTATGTAGTGAATTTTGTAAGTAAGTATTCTCTTGCGCTATACAAGAATTAATTGGAAGTTGTGGAGGAAGAGTCAAAGGAACTGGGCTGAAATGGGAAAGGCCTGAAGTCTGCATCTGGTCTGGCACTGTTACCTCTGTACCATTTTGTAAACACCTTCATTTCCCTGTTCCTCTTTTTTCAATTTTTGCCCATCATATCTAGCTGGTGGGTTGATTGGGGATTCATTTCACCTATCTTGATGCCTACAGTGTTGAGATTTATATCTGAGCTAACACTTCAGGCTTCCTCTCTAATCAATGGAGAAAGATGGGTCGTCTAGTTTGCATTTCATTTGAGCTATTTTAGACATCAGCTAAAGCTGATGAGATAAATTCTCTCATAAATATGCCTGTTTCTCTCTGTTGACTATGAAGGAATCCTGGGTGGAAGTGTCTACGTTTAATGGAAGAAAATGAATCCAGAATTCCTTTGGATTCGTGGATCTCATCTCTAGATTTGTGTTTGAACCCTCGCAGCAGACACTGCATGGGTTGTATCAAAGGAAAAAGGATTGTCCCTAGCAAAGGACAAAAATCAATAGCATGAGGGACAGCTTACTTTCACTTACAGCATGTGCAAGGGACAGCAAAAGAGTCGGGCATATCCTTTTTATTTGGAGGACTGCTTTAAACAAACAGTGATATGGAAACCAATGGCATAGGAAGAACTGATTTCAGAAGCATTGAATCAGACCATACAAATGCACTGACCTGAATAACAAACCAAGGTCTTGTCACAGGAAGCATTCCTACTGACTTGGCTGAAATCTTCACAGTTTAGGGTCAGTTGTAAATCATCAGGGCTTGTTCGTGTGATGATTCATGTTCAGACAGATGCGTTTGAGGTGACATCCTCTGTACAACATAACTGTGAAACCATGTTTCTTTGTGGTGGTGTTTGGTTTTGTTTTTTTTTTTTTTAAAGGCAATTGTTGGTGGAGAAAAGTAATGGAGTCAGATAAGAAGTGTGAGAAGTGCAATGGAAGAGGGGTCACCCTCAGTAATGCATTGGATGTGAAGTGCATCAGTCCTTACATAAGCAAAGGGAGGAGATTCCTATAAGCACAAACATCTGAAGTCTCCTAAAAACCACATCCACTTGACAGCAGTTTATAAGCACAGATTTTCCTGTGTTGTGCCATCAGCCTTGGTCCCTATGGTCTCATTTCTGTGACAGTGCTTTTAAAGATGCTGTGCAAGAGGAAAAAAAAAAAGTAAAACTAAGTGTGAGTGGCATAAATTTAGATCAGATTCATTTTACATGTATCAAGACAGTGGTGACTTCCTAAAATGCTATGCACATGGAATGAAAGAGAGGAACTAGACCACAGGGTGATTCACAGGTAGGCTGTGTAGTCCAGCCTGGGTTTTGCTCTCCTTTCCCTCCTTTGCTTCCTCTCAGGTAAAATTTAGAGGCAGACTGATAGTACAGCTAGCTGGAGGATTTCATTCTTGTTGCGTTAAGGGATTTAAGTGGCTGGATGTGGTGATAGTCCATATCCCCAAGCTGCATGTTCCACCAGTGTTCCACGGTCAGAAAACAGGCTGGGGAGACAGTTAAAATAGTTGAAATGTTGAGGAAGGGACATATGCTCTATCTTCTTGATATCATCCATTTCCTTTGCCTAGGTAAATTGAAGCTACACATGTTAAGATAGTTTTGATAATCTAAAGTTAAGAAGTTTAAAGCAGTCTGTACAGGGAGAGATAAAAAAGAGATTCTAAGGCCATATATCTGAGTGAGAAAGCTGGCTGCATCTCATCTTACCTATTAAGATAGCACCTAATGTACCATCTTTCCAATTAAGCAAAAATTTTCATTAAAGAAAACAAATAGACTACAGAGGGGATACAGCCTGTCCAGATCCTGTAGCTCATACTTGCTTGGTTTTGTGATACCCACAGGCCAAATTAGGATACCCATAACAAGCGCAAACAGATGTGTGGGAAAAGCAGGGTGGTCAAGTCACCCATCAAAGAGGGAATTGGACGTTTGTATTTCCTGCACCAAGTGAATTCAGGTACACTACACCTTTTTTTGATAAGGTTTTATTTTCACTGCACAGAAGGTGCTACCTGGCACCACAGGTATCCTGCAGTTCAGATTGGCAAAAGATAATTTGTTCAGATACTCAGGATTTTCATGCACTGACTTCTCTGCTCTGATTTTTAATAAAGCATGATTCTGATTATGTCTGCTCTGGTAACCAGAAAGGCCTTAGAAAAGTGGGGAGAACTGCTAAAGATTTAGTCCTTATAGATATGAGAGAGGTTTTGTTTTGTTTTTTTTATTTTCTGTTGATGGTGGGAACTGTACTTACATGATGTTTGTTATGAGGAAAAGGTTGATGTTTCAATTGTTTTGGAGAAGCAAGGGTAGAAGTTCTTTTAAAAAGTATGGGGGGAAAACATCCCATTCTAAATCAGAATCATATAGAGTGGTTTGGGTTGGAAGGGACCTTAAAGATCATCTGGTTCCAACCCCCTGCTGTGGACAGGGACACCTCCCACCAGACCAGGCTGCTCAGAGCCCCATAAATAATGGAGATTAGTGCAGTTCATTAAAACATAAGGTCTGGGAGACTCCAGGGGTCTACCGCTAATTTTACCATTAACTGGTGATAAACAACACTCTCAATGCTCTAGTTTTCTTATTTTGAAATGAAACGTACATGGAGACTGCTTAATTAACTGACAGTTGTAGAGAACTTTCAGATCCACGGAGAAAAATGCTGAAGGAGAGCTGAGTCTTATGGCTACAAATAGCTTGCAAAACTCAAGCAGGATGCTGGTGAGGGGGGAAAAGAAAGGCCATAGTGAAGTAGTGTGATCATTATCATATTTTTCTCTTGTTTCTTTCCCTGCCCCTTAATGTTATATATAGTAAGATAGACAAAAGATGAAAGAGAAGCTAGAGGGGCTTTTGAGTCTTGTGTGAGGGAAAGAAATAAAGTTGTTTTCACAAGGTCAAAGGGCTAGGTTTAGAAAAAGAAGAAAAAATCAATTAATGAAGGAAGAAAAGGAAATAAGTTGTGAACTGAATTTAATAGCCTCGTGATGTGCCTAATGTCTTTACTTCACAAAGCAACCAATATACGTATATAGTTACCAAAGTATAGATTTCTGAGCATGGGGAACAGGACAGGGGGAAGAGAAGCTGAAACTGGCTCACTTCTCCAGCATCATGTGCTTTTCTATTTTTATCACAAGGAGAGGCTGCTGAGAAGACAGTTTTAAAAGCAAGTTGAACTGTTTCCCTCTATCTGTGAATTATTGGTTCATTCTTCCATCGTAATGGGGACATTCCAGGTGCTTTTAGCAAAGAGGAAGGAGAAAAGGTTACAACGACAGTGAAAGTGGAGGATGCACTACATTGCCAGCCTCATTTGCCTGGGTTTATTAGATGGACCTCTCCTGTCTTTGGCTGAGGTGTAACAGCAGATTTCCTTATTTACCAAATGAGCTGTGACACCAGGTGCAGCTGGTCAGCATGACAAGGAATTAGCTAAGTGGCTGATTTGATGCATAGTCAAGGAGGCTGCAGAACAGTGTAGGAAAAGTGGGTAGGAGACAAATTCTGCTATAGAACAACATGAAGCAGGATCACACTGAGCAAATTTCTCTCCATGCACAAGTTGCCAGAGACATCTCAGAGCAGTAAAGAAGCAGCACTCTGCTGCCCATGGGACAATAACTGAAAAGTGATGCCCAGCTCTGGCAGCAGCCTCCTTCCCTCTGAGCGCACTGCCAAAAGGATGTTGCTTGTCTGCATTTTGAGGTTAAGCATAGCCTCAGGGGATGTGGGACTTATCTTTTTTTGCCTCTCAAAGCTTCAGTAGTCCCACTGTTTTAAGAGTTAAACTTTAACAGCAGCACTCCCTTGGCTCCATGGCATTACAGGCTGTTGTGATCCCTGCTCATAGCTCGCAGTACTCTCTTCTCCACCAACTGTGAAATCCAGGCCCTTTTCTCACATGGGCTTTTCACTCTAGTCTACATTCACCCCAGTCTCTCGCACTGTCTTTGTACTCCCATGGCCCAGCTGCTTTCTGCATTGCCATGTCCCTGATTGGGTTTTGTTCTCACTGTAAAACTCCAGCCATTTCTACTGACAGCAGATCATAGCGTCAACCTGTTCGTACTGCTATTGTTCTTGTTCCTATCTTTCTGTTTACTTCTCTGTTATTTTGATCAGAAGTTCCTTGCAGCACGGAATGTCTGTTTTTGTTTCATACAGCAGGTCTGTGTCCTTGTTTATCCCTTTACACTTTTTTAATAAAAACCATTCATTCTTCACTGATAATTTGGACAACAAAGTATTGAATCTTGAATCATGCAGTAACAAGAACTGTCTTTTTTTTTTTTTTTTTTTTTTTGCATACAGATCTTTTCAGGACCTGATTCCAGTGCTGGGACTGATTTAAATTGCCTCGAACTAGTTTAAATGCAGCACAGTCACATGACAGTCTTCATCCCAAAGGTATTTGTTGCATTAATGCAGAGGTCTGTCTGTTATTCTAGTATATTCTGAAATAGTCCTACTACAATCAGGACAGTAAAAATGTGACAAAACTTGATCAAGGGCTATATGTACAAAAATAAAACAACTTTGCAGTTGGATATTTACAGTTCTCTGAAAATCTCAGCCTTATACTTGGCAATAGTCAAGGAAATAAAATGTTAGGATGCGTTAGAAAAAAAATGGAGAAAGAATTGGAACATATCATTATGCCACTGTATAAATCTATGCCTTGCCTACATCCTGAATACCAATGATCTAATCTTTAAAATGAGATGTTTAGACCATGAAGCAGTAGAAAGAAGAGGCATGAGGATACTTAGAAACACTAAAAGAGAATGAAAAAGGGTAAAGATGTTTCAGAGTGGAAAAGAGGTGGCTGAAGGGAAAATAATAAAGAGACCTGCAATCATGAGTGCTGTGAAGAATATCTATTATATTTTACTTCAGAAGAATAAAATGAAACATAATGCATTCATAGTGAGATGTGTTTGTTTGTTTTGATCTATTGCCTATTTAAACCATAGATTTTGTTATTGGAGAGTGGTTCAGATGCCAAAATAGGCTTACATATGTAAAAATGTTTGAGTGCATCTATAGCAAGTGCAAAGGACCCCTGAATACTATTACATGTGGTAATAGGAATGCTTTTTCCAAGTCAGAAAGTCCCTAAAAATCACATAGCTGGAAGCTAGGAATACAAGATCAATTATACTACCGTGGTTATTTTATGTGGTCACAAGTCCTCTGCTATTAAGCATTATGATAAACACAGCAATATTCTAGATGTACTTTGGTCCTACCAAACAGTGCTATTCTTATGTTCCTATGGCCTTATTTTTGTAAGTTTGAAAGGACAGTTTTTTTAAAGAAGCAAAAAAAAAAGGAGACTGATGGTTTCCCAATTAAAATACAGGCAAGCTTCAGACCATTAATTTCAGCTGCAAAATAAGTCTCAAGTCTTTCACTTTAATGTTTAAAATTTAAAGCTGTGCCAAGCAAATGTGTTTGTGGGGGAATGCTGCTGAGGTATATAGTATTTCAATATTAATACATAATTTTTTTTTTTTTTTCATGCAAAGTGGAAAGAAGACCAGAATAGTTCCAAAACAGTTCCATGGATAGACAGATTTAACTTCTGCTTTTCTTCTCCTTCCTCCAGCCCATACCATGCAGACTATGATTTGAGAGGGCTCAGTCGGGTGCGGATGAATGCAGTGGACCAAGACTGGATTGCAGTGGAGCACTTTTTGTTCCAATACGAAAGCTCTTCAGAGCAGCAGTTCTGCCCTTATGCAACCCTCTGCACTGTTGATGTCTGAGTGATCTCCACCAGAGCCTTGAGACCAACATGTGTCTCATGAGGTTTGTTCACTCATTCATCCTACACTAGGGAGAAATCTGTGTGCACAACACCATGTTTTGCTGGAAAGGAACTGGCTTGGGATTTTCTACAGGCACACAGGGCTTTTTTTAGATTACTTCACGCAGCATCAGAAATGAAGCTGGGCATCTATGATGTGTTCAGAGTAATGAGCAATCCAGACCACTTACCTTCCTCAGCAGAGCTGTCAGACCCAGGCAACTGCATTAGGTGCAGAAAAATCTTCCTTTGGTCCCTGTCAAAGGCTTTCTCCATCCCTTCTGTAATTCTGTGCAGAAATAAAGAACGTACTTTGTGAGAACTAGCTGACAAGGTAGTGCTAATGCAAAACATCCAAATAGGTTAGGTGAACTAGATGCCACATTCTGTCCCTGGCACAAAGATGGGTGGAAGATGTTCAGTTTAGGTTTTGTATCTAACTTAAGGTTGCTATTTCCAGGCATTTCACATCTTTCAGATACAATATACAGGTGATAGTGGGAAAATCCCTTGCTTCTGACTTTAATCAGGCAATAGAAAAGCTTGGAGCCAAAGGAAAGGGAGATGAGGGGGAGATCTGACATAGATGTAGTAAAGGGAGTGGGTGGATTTTGATTTTCTTTCCTTAGCATCTTTTTTTTTTTTTTTTTTTTTTTTT
>VXAV01003942.1:280153-295652 GCA_013399715.1 Alectura lathami
TAACTTTAAGGAAATAATGTCAAGTGCTCAAGGAGTAAGAAACATTTGGAACATATGGATTACCCAGTCTTGTTTGTACAGGAAATAGGTGCTTGCACATAGGCATGGTGCACAATTGTTATACTACAGAGGTAAAACAAACACGTATATAAAAATGTCATCACTAAATTTCTCCCACTGATTTCCTGGAAAGGAAAAGGATGCCAAAATTAGGCATTAGTTCTGGATTTTGGAGGACAGAGTGTTTCCCTGGTGAGAAACCTTTCCCTCCCTTCTGTGTTAGAGTTTGTCTGTCTTCCCCCTGTTCTATCACTGTCGGTTTGCCAGCTGCAGGAAGCCCTAAAACCACAGGAGAGGCAAGTTCATGTTCTCACTTCTGGAGCCCATCACGTGAAAATCCCCAGCAGGAGAAACAACTGCCAGTGAAAGTCATGCTTTGCTGCAAGATGCTCAGTGCATCTTGCAACCACCAAACTGGGTTTGGTTTCAACCACCAAACTGGGACAAACCCTTGGCAGCCCACTCACAGTATCAGCATGAAACTCAAGCATAGTAAAGACCAAAATCAGAATTCTGGAAGTTTAAAACATGGTTGATCTTTCTTGGTTTGTGATGGGAAGGATATATATCATGTTCACATTATTAGAATTCCTACAAAAAATATGCACACACTGTATTTTGCATCCAACAAGACTTCTCACTACAAATTGTTGTAACATTTGGTTTGGTTTCATTTTTGGATAGGCAAAATCCTGTATTATTCTTGCTTTCATTTGGAAACACTTGAATTATTTTAACAACCTTATTTAAAGAAAAGCAGCTGGAGGTGTAGGCTTGTGCAGGGGTAAGGAAATATCAACAAACCCCAGCAGTTGTGGCAAGCCTTGTAAACACTGAAAAATTCAGTCCTTTTTTAGCAGCATTAATTGTTGTTGGGGCTTTTTGTGTGCCTCACCAGAAGCCTCTGTGGAACTCTGATCTCCTTGAAAGCATCTGACTCCCATATAAACAGAATTTTCTACCCCTCCCCCCAAAAAAAAACCAACAATATCTCTCTCTCTTGCTCATGTATTGAAAGAAAAACTAGAACAGAGAAGAAGTTAGGCCAACATCCTGTGAACGTATTTGGAATAGGCAGGTACCACACCTGCTTGCACCTTCCTTGGGGAAGCAACGAAACCCCAGATTATCTGGTATTTTGATTTCAATGTATGGCAACTGGTGGCATCCTCGGAAATGAGTTTTTCCAAGAAATATGGTAAAGTAAAACAGAAACATAAAAGGAAACCATGAAAAATACAAACCTTAAGGCACTGAAGACGCCAATACATTAGATTTTCAGTTTAATTAAACTCATGGGTCATTTGGTGCAATTTGAAGAAAAAACATTGGGAAATGAAATAACAGCAGTTTCTTCCACTGCACTTTAGCTAATATATTGATACATATGATGATACATATATAGATTGATACAGTGCCTCTGTCTAAGACAGAGTCCAACCAGTTTGAACCAACCTGTTTGAACCAACACAGTTCGAACCAACACAGCTCAAACAGGAAAACACAGTTTTTCCATCTAAGTCTAAACAGGCACATGGGATTGCTTAGTTGCTATTAAAAATCCAGTTCATGGAGATGTATGCATGTGTTTACAGAGGTGTAAGGAGAAGAAAACTTCCTTTGTCATGGCCTGAATCTAACCCTTATTAAACTCAGTATGTTTCTGCCAATTTCAGTAGTTGTGGAATTGGCTATAAATGAATCAACCTCAGAGCATTATAATGGCAAATGTCTGGCCTAGGATTTAAGGCGTGAGATTCTTGTGAGCATTCCTGAGAAACATGGGGTCAGAAGGATGCTCTGCTCCTCTGACTTCACCCTCTTTACAACCTTTTTGCCAGAACTTCTATGCAAAACTGCTCAGGAATTAGAAGTAATATTTTTATTCTTTGATAGGAAACAAGGAAAAATGAAGACTTCCCATGAGAGATAACCTTCACTGATGAATGAAAGCAGAACAAATTTGGAAGTTCATCTGAGTTCAGTCTGCTAAATAGGAACACAAACACATTTGGATTCTACGTCCTGAAGGACGTACAAAAAAATCTTCCTGCCCCATGTGGAAATATATCATTAGTTGCAAAATAAAACAAAGGTTATTTTGTATTTGTTTCTTTCCCCCAATAATTGTGTTCAAACATCTTTCATAAAATTTTATTTGTTTCATGTCTGACTGCCTCCATAAGTCTTCACTCCAGGTGCCAAAAAATCCTACTGTATGCTTCGTTTGTTTACCACTTACATGGAAAACTCTCATCTCTGTTTACTGCACCTTAAAGCCAAAACCAAAATGCATTTCATTCTGCCTGTTATCAGGTTAACTACTATGACTTTGAAAGTGTCACATCAGAAATCACTCACCCACATGCCCAATCCTTAAAAATGATGGAGAGAAAAATGTACTTGGAAAAGTTTTCTGTCTCACTTGTTCAACTTAAAAATAGGGTTTCTATTTAAAAGCAATCAATGAAATATAGATGATAGATAACTCCTTTTTGTCTTCTTTTGTTTTCCATTTTCCAGTTTTTTTTCTCAAAATCTGGCTTCACACTGTAAAATGACAAGCACAGCTATAGCACCAGTGAGTGCTGGAGTTTGATGGTTCAGTTCTCCATCACATAATTCAAAACATGCTTTCATCCTTGGCAAACTTCTCAATTAAGAAGTCCAATCACAATTTTTCTTGGGTCTCTGCATATTACTTACTCAAAGGGGAGAAACATCAAGCAATGGTTCAAAAATCAAGCAATGGTTCAGCTCTGTACAATGCATTAGTCAGCTAGGAAAAAGTTCATTAAAAGAAACTAGTCCTCCTTAGAAAGAAGAAATTCAGCCCTTGCAAATAAGATATTAAATATTTCATATTCAACAGAACAAAGTAACTAGACGTTTAATTATATCTTTCTTGCAATCTGTATCAAGGTTATACAGGCGTTTATACAGCTTTTTGCAGTTAAATGATTATAATGTGTTCATTTTCAGAACTTTAAGGACATGTAAGAATGACATGCAAGTGGAGCACTCATATTCCCCAGTGTTTTAGGTACTGGATCTGATTTATTGCTGTATGTTTGCACTTAGATGCTTTCCGGATCAAGGCACACAATGAAAGAATTAGATTTCACTAATATTAAATCCAGGCAAGTTATTGATTTTATTCCATAACCCCTTTTACCTGAGGCATTTCTACACTTTCTAGCACGTGAATGTGTAAGTTATGGTCAGGATCAGCTGGTACCACCATAAGCAATATTACTGATCTTGAGTTCTGATCAGAATCAGAAGATTAACAGAAAAAATAAAAGTTGTTTCCACGTGTCTTATTTCCTCAGGCATTCACATTTCCAAACTTCTCCATGAATCAGTAAGAGCCAGAAACAGGCCTTCTCATGCATTAAAAACAAGAAGCTCAATTTCCTGTGTTGCAGGAGCTAGGACTGCAAGAAGGACAACGGAATAAATTCTGGAAATTGGCAATGCCCTGTAATCGAAATAATCAGCGACAGTTGGAATAGCATCACGTTCCTTTGACTGCATAACTTTGATATTGAAATGATCTCATTACATCCACTTGCTGTGAGAACTAAACCTTATGTAATTGGAAAACAATAACCTAATATCATAATAGAGTTTTGTCATGGCTGTTAGCCTGCATCTCCAGTGGAGATAAATTTCTATTGTTAGTTCAATCTATCATAAGATCTTGCAGTATTTAGGAAATTCCCATGGGTCATCATTGCACACACCTCCTATTGTAAATCTTAAATTGTGACAAATAATGGCTTTTTCTTCACAGGATGCCCACTGTCTTCTGTATCTGTTTGTCTTCCAAAATGTAGCAGATATTTTTATGCAGCAAAGAAAATGGTGGTTAATGAATGGGAGAAAAGCATCATTTATCCTATTAAAGGCAAGTCTTTGTTTTCTGTTTCAGTGGTTTTTAAACCTCATTGATGCAGAAACAGCATGATAAATATTTTATGAGCAGGATCCAGCAAACACACAGTGGTAGGATGCTGCAGTGATTAAAGGCAGTGTTTAAACTTAAAGATAGATCCAACTAGCATGAAGTAGCATTTACTCACAGTGGAACAGGATGTCCAGAAATCCTGGGTAGCCCTAACATGCGCACTCTTATCCTTTCCTCATTCTCACCCCCCTAAAAGGTCTCTTTGTTCTTTTCTTTCTCCTTGCAGCTAAGTTAGGTTGGGCACTCACAGCACTGGAAGAAGCAGAAAACCCAGACACTGCACTGTCTCCTTCAGCAGCAGAACCCTACATGTATCCAGCTAGCCAAAAAGGGCTGTGAAAATCAGTGCTGCAATTCTAGCTGCTCCCAGTTACAGCAGAATGTAAAACCTCTCATCCTGCTTCCTTCAAGATCTTCCCATGAGATCCAGCAAAGACTTTTTGACACCTGGCACAACCAAGGGCTGGCTGCCTCCTCCTTGCCCAGCCCTTCCTGCCAGCCGGCCCTCAGAGAATTACTGCAAATGGCAGGAAAGAACTGCCAGACCCACCACCTCCCTGAGCACTGCAATCCTGTCACCTGGCAGCAAAATCCACCTCTCACTCCTGGCATTGCTAGCTGACAAAATGGAATAAGGATTGGCAAACCAAGCTCAGCATTTAGTGCAATTTCACAAAAGCAGATCTCTTCCCTAGCAAAGAGGCGGTGGGAGGAGAATTATGATGTTGATGCAGAGGAGAAAAACAGGAAAAACATCATGCTACTCCAATACCAGCATATACTTGATATAATGAAAATTCAAGGAAGCATAAACAAGCAACATCAAGAAGTTACATGCGGCAGGATAACTCTTAGTTGCTGAAAAATGAGGGGTGACAAAAGCTGGGCCAGGGGGTGAAGATCCAAGTGTTTTGCTGTCAGAGAGCCTGCTCTCTTGACTGAGCTTTCTGCATTAAAAAGAAACTCAGATGTTCCCTCAGAGTGAGAAGTTATTCTTAATGCAATTGCACTTTATGCAAGAGTGAAGGCAAACTGCAAACTAGTGCAAGGAAAATCCATTTTGCTGTGACTCAATCACTGGGCAAACGGCTGGAGTCAGCCAGAGGTTAGAGGTGGATTTGCCTCTTTAAACTGCTCACCCTAAAATTGCACAGGTGGAGCAAGAGCAATTTTGCTCTCTGCAGTGCTGGCTGTGCTGCTGGCTCTCTCTCTTCCTCGTTCACTCCCATGCCCAGCCTGCTCAGCACTTTCCCCTGAGCCTGTTCAGCACCTCCTGAGGAAAGGCACAACCTCATTTTCTTTTCCTCTTGGTTTTACAGTTTATTTGACGTGCAGCAGCATGGAAAAGACTAAGGGGTAACTTTCTACCTCACCACTCACTCACAGCCTTTTAAAAAAGCCCAGCACGATAACAGCAACAAATAGCATCAGCACAACAGCAGAAAAACAACCCCAAATTGCTATTTCATTCCTCTGTGAGCATGTAGGTGCATATACATGTGTGCTTGCATAGCCCACAAATGTTTCTGGAGCAAAACTAGGCCTGAATGCAAAGCCGGAGCTGCCTCTGCTCAGCAGCCTTCCTGCATTCTCCCATTCCGTGTTGGCTCCAAAGCCCTGACTGCAGAGGCACTGACTGATGGTCAAGTGTAGAAAAACTCAAAGAATTCTGTTCTGATGGTGCTGTCAAGCACTGAAAGCCTCATTGACCTGTCTGATTCTTTCGGATGGATGGAATTTTTTGTCTCATTTAAAGGCTTACATTAGTCCATTTTTTTTTTCTGGTGATCATATGACATTTGTATGGCTCAATTTTCTGCTACAGTACCTTAATTTGTTCAGTTTGAACATTAACTTCTAGAGAGGGTTGGATTATTTGCAGTTGAAATAGCACATAAATAGCATTAATTTTTTTTTTAATACGGTGTGGGTTCTTTTGTTCTAACAGGAAAGTCATGTGTTCATTAAAAAGCTGAGTAGTCAGTGATGAAACTTAGGATAACCTTAAGAAAATACCACTAATGGTTTCTTAGTTGTTTTCTCTAGCCCACAGAGTATGAAGTGCACACATATCATGATGTCAGACCACTGATACAACCTCCTGTTGGGAAGAGCATAAGTGGACATAATGATGATTAGTGATGTAGTCACTGCCACGTGTCAAAGCAGGAAACTACAGTTCAAAGTGTTTCTTCAATGGCATATGAGACATCAGGATACTCTTGGACTAGAAAAGGCAGAAATACAGAGTGGAAATAGAAGTAAAATGATGACAGGTTGGAAAGAGATTTTTGTATACTTTGAGGAAAAAATAAAAAATTTCCAGAAAATGAAAAGTAAACTGAGCATTTTGTATTGGGGCTACATTGCTAATACCTGATAACTGTGAGCTTATTCTCTGTTACCATGTTAGTCTAGAGAGAGTCTAGATTTCCACTTTAAACAATTAAATTAATCCATTTGTGCAATTGCTCTTTGTTTCCTTAGCTGCATAATGCCATGAGTTAGTATTAACCCAAATCATCTTGTATCAATTCATTCAGCTTTCAATCCAATTTCTCTTCAAGCACTGTGCTGGTGCAGTTATCTTACAAACATACCCATAAAATTATTCTCCACAAATGTCTAGTTTTGGAAATACATTTGGATATGTGTGCTGTGTCAATGCTTGCTGAATTTCATCAAGAAATGCAAAGATCATTTTATCACCTGAATCATTAGATTTATATTTTTTAAATCATTAGTCATTCTAACATATGATTCCTTTTAAAAAATATTTGGTTTGCACACAGAGGTGATCAAACACAGTTGGCAGAAGAAGGAGAATTGTCTGTGGGCCCCAATCCCACATCTATATTAGGGGAAATCACAGAATCACAGAATCACAGAAATGAGTCAGTATCTTTGTTCTCACTGTGTGGCCATCCCTCACTTGATCTGAAAAGAGTTTAGGAGGTACATGACTTCAATCTTCATCAGGTTTCACTGTATATGTGGTTCCTCTCCTCCTTCTGGTATGGTTCAGGAATTTTACACAGGTTTATAGGCTGGCTGGTGTCATTGGACAGAGATGATGGTTAAAATATTACTGAAGATAGTTAAAGATGGAAAACACCTATCGGCTCACATGGCTCACGGCAGCACATGGCCACCGCACATGGCATCAGTTCAAGGCCAAAGGACCAATTCACTTGTGTGTTCACGTCTGTCTCACATCCCTTGTCCAATGCTTATAAACAGGAAGGGGTGTGTCATTTTATGTGGGATTATAGTTATAGGAAAAGGGGGAATGGTATTAAACTAAGAGAGGGGAGATTTAGGTTAGACATTAGGGGGAAATTTTTCACTCAGAGGGTGGTGAGGCCCTGGAATAGGTTCCCTAGGGAAGTTGTGGATGCCCCGTCCCTGGAGGCATTCAACGCCAGGTTGGACAGGGGCCTGGGCAGCCAGGTCTAGTGGCTAGCAACCCTGCCCACAACAGGGGGATTGAAACTAGATGATCTTTTAGGTCCTTTCCTACCCAGGCCATTCTATGATTCATTGCTCATCTCAGAGTAAAATAATTAAAAGAACACTAGTAGAAACATGATTAATGCTGCTTAAAATTCTCAAATCCTGTAGTACATAACTTAAGACAAGTTTATACTGGAGTTTCTTCAAAACCAAATAAGATCAGTAATAGAATCGTGTCAGCTAAGTCTCTGCATCTGATAATGTACAAAAAGCCAAAAAAAAAAAAAAAAAAAAAAAAAAAGGTAAGAAAGGAAAGCAAAGCAAAGGAAAAANTCTCATAGCTTTTAGTGTCTGAACAATATTATTCCATATGCAACTGAATTAGATCTATAAGACCACTGAAATTTGGAACTTTTGTTTTCAACAAATAAAGTTCAGAGCTTACAATTACTTGCCAGAACTTGCAGGGAAATAGTACTAAGAATCATAATTCTCAGGATTTCTTTCAAACTGTTTTACTCCTTAAGTAAGCTAAGGAAAGCTTTAGCCTTGACATTAATATCCAGTACAAGGAATTTGAATCTGAATGGAATTTGAT
This sequence comes from Alectura lathami, assembly GCA_013399715.1. Lineage (NCBI taxonomy): Eukaryota > Metazoa > Chordata > Aves > Galliformes > Megapodiidae > Alectura > Alectura lathami. The sequence continues at coordinate 288,235 of VXAV01003942.1, forward strand.
GAAATATGGCAAAAAAGGTAGCAGGAATTCTTAAACAGAAATGTTGGGTGGGAGGTTTTGCTGCGAGACTCCAGATCCTGTAGATGACTTGTGTGTATAGAGGGAGTATTCATAAGATATGCTCTTTTATTTCCTTTTAATTTCTGATCTATTCATCCAATCCATGTAGCTAAGCCAAGCAACTGCTAGGAGCTTTCTTAATTTTCACCCTGTGCCTCCGACATAACGAAAACCCATCAACTATGAAAATGTGAATATTCCAGCTCAGAACTATTTCAGGGAATGGCACGCCATGGTATAACAGACTTTGTGAATGGAGGTCAAATCCAGCGCTAGCTGCAGTTCTCCCTGCAAGACCTCTCCCTGCTTGCAGCTTTCAGCCTGGGATATGTGTGACCTTGTTCTTACTTTTAAGAACATTGACGCTAGCCAGTTGCTGCTATGCAGATGATGGTGAAAGGAAGGATGGGGAATAAGCAGGACAAGGAACACAGGGTAGAAAATAGAAATGCGTAGTTATTCTGTTCCTTGCTTTCCTGCTGCATGCAAAGAGCAGCAGGAGAGCAGTAACAGGGTATCGTCTTCTTGAAGAAATAATGCCAAAGCCAGTGCAGCTGTTTCATAGCCAGGGAACAGTTCAACCTCTGAATAAATCTGAATAATTCAAGGAACACCCTATTCCAGGAAACATTCACTATCCTTTATACTTCCAGACTGAATTTCCTCTGAAACCCTGGGATCCTGACTTCTTCTGGGGGTGCTTTACTTACATAAAGTGAGTACTTACAGTATGATCCTGTTCATACTTCCTGCCTACAGAACTTTTACTGCTGGGGAGGATCTCCCCAGTTAAGCACACCTCACCTACTAGACCCATGGTTCCTCCTAAGATTTAGTCACATGTTTAGTTTATTGATGCAGATATGGCTCTAACGTGCAATTTCAACCTTTATAATAAGCAGCTGGTTATGGCTAAGAGATATCCATAGTCTGTATGTGCAATATGATGCTTCCACATTTAACATACTGTTATCAGTGATCCCTGGTGGCCCTCTGTGTACTCAGTCATTAAAACCAGAGCTGACAGTCCTCCCAGACCCCTAGGAGTTCTCCTTTCCCTGTCTCCAATGGCCACAAGCAGAAAGCTATTTCATAAGCTGCAAAATAGCAGTGACTGCAGCTGCACTTAATGTGTGCTACCTCAGATGTGTCACTTGCTTGGCTTACCAAGTGAGTATCTCACGTGGCTTGAGAGAAGCCATCCAAACCTTCCTGCTTCACATCAGTAAATAGAATAAAGCCAAAATGAAATCTTCTTTTTCTCTCTTATTCTCTCTCCTAGGAATTCTTGAAGAATTGAAGAACCACTCAAGCATAAAATAACTCAAGTCCCACTGAGTCACAATTTTGTGCCTCATGTGATATTTTAGTGCTTCGGCACCATCTTCCATGGTGGTTCTTCCACGGTGGTTCTTCCACCAAGGGTGGAATGTTCTCCCCACATGATGGGACAGGTCTGCATGGGGACAGTCAGGTCTTCAGTCTGCCACTCCAGAGCTCTCAGCAGAGAAATTCAAACAAGCCAGAGCCCCATCTAGACTTTGGCAAGTTAGTTTTTCATTATTTTTCTGTCAGGGTGACAAGAGCAAATGAACATCTACAGTAGTTTTTGTCCAGCTGACAAATTATTTGTTAGCTTAATTTAGCCTAAGCACAATTTCACGATCAAAGCCAACCAAAGAAACCACAGAGGCTTATATTTTCTAAGATTCATTAATCTTGTTTGTCTTTCTCACCTTCTTAGATTAATATTTTTCCATGTCCTCAATCAAGAAGAGAGCGTAAGAAGGGCTTTTTTATTTTTTTTTTTTTTTCTTGATTTTTAGGCAGAAGAGTCTGTGTTATAAGGGTTACAAATACTTAATTGGAGAGTGGAAATTCCACTGACTGACCAAATGCAATTAAGCTATCCAGATCATTTCAAAATAGGATATGAATTTAAATAAGGCTCAGCTTTGTGGAAGCTGCCTCCCTCTGATGGACATTTCAGCTTTGGATAAAAAGAAAAGAGGATAATTTCTTACTATTCACCCAACTCTGCTATTAATATAGTTATCTAGTTGCAGTCATTGCCAAGGTGCGGGGAAGCAGAAATATTTTTCTGAAACTAATGAACACCAGAAAATATCACAAACAAGGCAGAAAGTAAACAGATATGAATTCAGACATGTTTTACTCCAAGTCTTATTATAGTGGTTCCCTTAGACAACAGGATCCAGAATAGCCATCCATATAAGCAGTGAGATGATTAGAGCCAATCATTAGATTACACCATCCAGAAAACTGTGTTTGATCTCCCAGAATGTTCCAGTTTTTAGAAGCTGGATGCAGAATTATGGTTCCACGGCATCCCATATCTGGAGTTCATAGAATCATCTGAGTTGGAATGGATCTTTAAGGCCATCTACTCCAACTCCCCTGCAGTGAACAAGGACACCTACAGCTGGATCAGGTTGCTCAGAGCCCTGTCCAGCCTGACCTTGAAGGTCTCCAGGGACGGGGCATCCCCCACCTCTCTGGGCAACCTGTGCCAGTGCTTCACCAAAGTTGTATGCTAGGGGTGGGAATTATATCCATAATTTGAAAAAAAAAAAAAAAAAAGAAAAAAATAAAGTGTCTTAAATGAAAGAAAACTTCAGGCTTTAGCTACAAAGAATTGCAAAACAATGCTTGTTTTTATTCTAACAATGTTATGTGATACATAACTGTGGGGCAGTGTTCTAGCCAGACAGATCAAATGGAAGACTACCCTAGGTTCAGGTTCCCAGAAGTACTTCTGATTTTTATTTCATTCATTTATTAACTTCCTGTATTTTTAATGGTTTTTCATTAGTTTTCTGTAAAATATTTCAATGATTGTGGACTCCCATTGTTATCTAAATGCCAAAACTGGATCCATTTTGCATAGAAGCATAACTGTGGTTACCTAAACAACCTGCAGAACAAACAAGAGTTCATATTAAATTCAAGTATCTCACTTGGTGAAAAGAGATTTTATTTTGGATCAGAATTTTGAACTTAAGTGCCTACATCCAAATAAACACTATTAAATTTTATGTACACCACCATAAAGTCCTTTATTGGCCGTAGATTTTATTAAAAAAAAAACTGAGATTGTGGACAGTAACAGGTTATCTGTCTGCGCTGCACCCTGTGCCTTCTGTCAGCCCAGTCCCTCACAGATAACATCTTACAGCTTCTTGACACACTAGGTAAATCACTGGGATTTCCGCCATTTTCCTAGACTCAGAAAGTCAGAGAAGATAAATGATAATGGTTAGCTCTCGTAGCACATAATGCTTTCTATCCGCAAAGCATGCAGCTAATATTCATACAAAAACAGAGGGATTTATGCAATAAAATCCTGCTTATAGACACTTTCCAAATCACTGTAGAAAAGACTATTAGCTAGAAGCCAATGAGGCATTGGCTCAACCATTAAACACCTTGTAGGTTCTTTCCTAAACACATAATATCTGGGTTTTTTAACAAAATTGCAGTTCCAGCAGTGAAGAGAACATCTATTTTAGGGCATAGCTGATTTTGCCCTTTTCCTTGAAGGTATTCATTCCAGACATGCCATACACATTCAGTGTTTATGTGTCCATATTTATAAACAGAAATATATTTAATTTATTGATTTTGCAAGTAGTTTATGTGGGCTTTTTTTTTTTTTCTTTTTTTCTTTTTTTTTTTTTAATATCAGTTTAACAAAAGTTACTAAGTTCTAAACAATTCATTGATGTTTAGGGCCAGATCTGCCTGTGAAACTGTCCCAGTGTATCATTTAATTATGCAAATGTATCAGTTATGATTTGTGGTCAAGATGATGAACTGGGAATAAAATAACTCAATAAATACTGAGTCTAAGCCCAGTAAAAAATGTTTGCCCCTCTTACATGAGCCTCTTCTGTCAACCTGACTGAAATAATCTGGGCCATTTGTGAAGTATGGTTTAAATCAAAGACTACTTTCATTCAACTTCAGCTCTACAATGCATGTGTTTTTATGATTTCCTTCTTACGATTCCTATTGGAGAAAAAAAGACAATTTCAGATTGTCATGGGTTAATTAAAGATTGTCCTGTGACAGGGCCTAGACCCCTCCCCTCATGGAGGCTGGGTAGAAGAGAGAGAAAGGAGGAGGCATGATTGAGGTAAAAGATAACTAGTTTACTATGAAAGGAATACACTATGAAAGGAATTGAGAACAATAAATCTAACAAATTGGAAAATATATGTTTGCGGAAGAAAGGATATGTATGCATCCACAATGGAGATCAGAAGCAAAAGGGCAGAGCTCCTGGAACCTGGAAACCATGTGGGAAGCAGCCCTCCCACCTGTGTCAGCTTATTACATGATGTCATGATGTGGAATCCTTGTGGAAAATGATGATATTATCCACCCCTTATTCCATATGATTACATCAGGCTTAAAGTATACAACAAATATATATACATATATATATATACATATACACATATATACATATATGCATAAAATTACTGACTGTTTTAATCCAGCATCAAGTTACCTTGCACACATTGGATGACTCCATTTTTTTTGCATAACAGACACTTCAGGGGCAAGGTGTCTGATTTTTTTAGACTTCCATGAATGAAGGATGAAAAAATCCTAACCAAAAAGAGCTTTACTCTTCACAGATAGCCAATGGTCAAATGTAGCCCAGTTAGCAAGGAAATGAGTGTTTTGTGCTGGTGGCACACACACACTTTAGAGTAAAAGGAAAAGATAAGAAAACAAAAACAATAAATAAAGTTCAGGGATAAGGATGGCTATGTCCTTCTGCACCCACAGATCTAACAGTGAAAACATTTTAATTCAGCTTAACATTTTTTGTCATAGTTTGTCTGTACAGTGTGAAAGTAATTAAACAAATTCAAGGGGTTTTCAGAGGCATATGATTCCCACCTCCCGGCTGTGCTATGAAGCTTAAGGCTCATTACAAGCACTGAGCAGGCAAGGAAGTTTGCTAAACACCTATTTCTTCTCTGTATTAAAGACTGTTTCTTTTTTTGACAAAAAAAAAAGGGTCATTTTGCCTCATTCTGTCAGGGGGATTCTTTTCAACCTCAAGCCTTATTTATACAACCATTTTTATTTGTAATTATGGCTGTGGTTCTTGGTCCTATTTTTACACTAGGAAAATTCGGTCGATTCCAATACAGTCAGTCGTGGTCAGACTTCTGTAAATGAGATTAGAATTGAGCCTATGTCAAACACAGTAGAGCTGGAAGAAGATTTATTTATATCACTGAACTCTTCGGGTGAGGATTTGTCCCATTAAAATGTATTATCTATTATACTTTGGACAGCATGGCCAAACCAAACTTGCACTCAAAACTGATGTCTGAAAGGAACAGGTTTCTGTTTTCCTCCTTCAGCATGGATTCATTCTAGAGCTCTACTTATTAAAGAGGAGATGAGCCTGCCAAGATCACAAAAATCTGAACGATAGCTTTGGCGAAGGGCCTGGGCTGTTTCATTGGGACAAGCAGGTGCTGTTCTTTAGGCTGCTTTGAGTTTGAAGCTGCACAATCCTTTGATAGCCATTAATGCATTGACAAGAGAATTTATTGCCGAGCCAAGCATTCAGCAAATTTTTGTCTGGGAGTGAAGAAGCCACGGGCCTCATGTTCACTTCAGGCTTGTGAATAAAACCTGTTGAGCTGTAGGGTTTTTTTGGATCTCCATTCAATAATAGGTACAATAATCCCATTTCTTTAGCACTAACCATCAAATGGATGCAGTCAAAATAACAAATGTCACCTGCAGAAGTGAGTATTCTCATGCCTTCAGAAGCCTAAAATTTACCAAAATTATTCTTGCACACTTCCAGCACTGATCCCAAAAGCTTCTGGGTGAAATAGCTAGAAACATGGTTTTCAATAACCTCAACTGTGTCTGGTAACTACTTCTACAGAAAGTCCCCAGGAGCAATGTTCACATTGCTGGTCCTGTTCACGAATTTGCTTGTTTGACCTTGAATATTTCCACTCCACCTCTGGCAGAGGTCAATGTTTTTATGCCTTTCATGATTTACCCCAGAAGGTGAGACTTGGACACCTTCAATAATTGTCCAAAGGATTTAGCATCTATAGGTGCGTAAAAGCCCAGTGAAATCCAGGAGCATTTATTACTTTCAAAGGATCCTAGGCATCTAAAATTCTCTGAGAATCCGAAAGCAAGATTTCTCCATTCTTCAGTTAGTTTACATTGACCTTTATTGCTTTCACTTTGCTTTCTCTCTGTCCGTTCCATTTCCTAAGATCTCTGTGGTGCTCAGCATCACTGATCCTGTCCCTCAAAAGCCAAATATATCCTCTCTGTAACTTCTTCAGTTCTTTTCTGCTCCTACTGAAGTCTTAAAATAAAAGTCCTTTTCATTACACTTTGGCATGCATTTTTGGGTATGATACTGGGATAAGCAGCAGTATTTTCTAAAACTATATAAAGGACATGAAAAGCTGACATGACGAAGTTAAATAAATGGGAACACAATACCCTTTAAACTAGCCTTTTTAAACTTAGCTTTACATTATAAAGATGCCAGTAGTGCAGATGAAAATGAATCACATCAAGAATTGTGAATCGCAACCCTAGTGAAAGTTCTGCGCTGTAATTAGGTTGTCTTCCTCTTGGCAGCATCACTAAATAACTGTTGAAAGAAATACTAACAGCATTGGGTGCAGGAGTGCAAAGCCCATGGCACCACAGCATCAAAGATATCCTGCTATCCCAGTTCAGGGTTCAGAGGTCACATAGTTATGGTGATAACCACTGAAAGGCAAATTTTGGTGTGAAATCAGGCATTCTTTTGTAGATCCAGGAAGAGTTTCAGAGGTTACTGACCCTTAAGATCTCTGTTACTTATACTAACTGAGATATGATAATTGGCCATTACAGCAGTCCTAAATCCATGCCAGCATACAGTGAAACAGGTTTTATAAAGAAAATCCTCTCTGATTTTTCAGTCCACACCTTGCTCAAGACAATTAAGAACCATTTTTCAGCTCAGGATAGGAAGCGGCTCTGGAGGCTGATGAGGTGAGTGGTAGTCACCTCATTTGCTGTTCATACAGATTCACCTGGGAGGTGTACCTCAGGAATTAACAGCTACTGCTGTAAACCTACAGGGCAGTTTCACAACTGAGAAGTAACCAGCTATTGCATAAGCAAATATTCATTATGTATAGTTACTGTAACATCAAAAAGGTTAATGCAGCTTTTAATGCTGTATATAGTGACTTCCAGACGTGAGGTGGGAGTCAAGGAACTCAAGAAATTAGGCTTACACTGATATAGGCCAAAAAAAAAAAAAAAAAAAAAAGAAATTA
>VXAV01003942.1:295795-334545 GCA_013399715.1 Alectura lathami
ACTGGGAAGAAAATTTAGGTAATTTGTTTGAGTTCAGAGACCATTTTGCACAGATTTCAGGAGATCTGGAAGAGGAACCTCACTCTAGTGACAAGTTCAGTGCCAGAGAACGACATCACAGGACAGAAGACTTCTGCTATTATCATCACACAGTATAAAGTCATCTGACTCTATAAGATTACCAGGTATTCTATGCATCAAATCATTTCACTCTGTATAAAATAAATAACTGCAGCCATTGGTATTCTAAAAATAGCAAACAAGTGTATCTCAGGCAAGCTGGCTTCCTGAACTGCACAGAAAAGCTCCAATGCATTAAATATTTTTGAATATTCTTACTTCAGAAGTTTTCTCATCCTCTTTATTTCCTACTAAAGCAGCAGATTTCACTGACATTTTATCAGACTGTTTCCATACTGCTGCCTTATTTCTAATATGTTACGCTGTTAATATATTGAAGTATACTAAACGAACACTGTTTAAATGGCAGGATGATACATTACATTTGCATCACAAAATCAACAAAAATTGTCCTGTGACACATAGTTAGGAGCACTATCATAACACTGACAAAAAGGACAAATTTAGTTAGCTGGTCTCCTTCAGTGAGAAACAGGTTTCACAAAAACCTTACTTGAAACCCTGCACCAAACTGGTTGATCTGAAATTGAGACCACGTGTTCACACTTGGACAGAGTAAGCATCCTGCATTCATTCTCCAGGAGATGAACACTGTAGAGCTCTATTAATCATTATGAGGATTGCAATAAATCATAACAAGGATTCTGTCCAAGGAATGACAGAAGAATTCTGTCTAAGGAATGAAGCAAACTCCAAATCCGGGGCTGAATGCAGAAACAAGTTAATTCATCAGTGAATTGTCAACAAAGAATTTGCCTAATCTTAATTACTGATAGACCACCATGTCAGAGCTCTGAAACATGTCTTGGTATTAATACAAAGAGCAAACAAGGTGTCAGCATAGCATGATGTGCTAATTTCACATCCTGAGATGTTACTGGCTTCAAACAGCAATGCTTGTTTAGGGTCTCAGGCACCTTTAAATCTCTAGCAGCCACTCCTTCACATGCTGCTCTGCCCCAAATGATGTATATAAGCCAGCCTTCCAGGCTGCTAAGGAAATGGTGTTTTCCAATTTGCCTTTGGGTGTGAGAGGGAAGAACAAGAGGCTTCTTGCACCCTGTATAGTTCTGCAGTCAGGCCACTGGTAGGCTATTCAGGCTGTAATGCTGATTTTTATCTATGACACAGTCATCTAGATTCCCTTCATAATAATGGAGAAAGGATTACACTCTCGAATGATGAAATACATTTTATCCCAATATAGACATTACATACATCAGTTCTTGACAATACTTGGTTTTCCTCCACTGATAGGACACTACAGGGAGCTCAGATGCAGATATCTGCACAGTAAACTTCTGTCCCAGTGCATTAGGAAGATCATGGAAGTATGATGACCTGGAGGCATCTGGTCATCAGAAAACCTGATTGCTTTTGGGGTTAGTTTTGCTTCAAGTGAGAGAGTCTCCTTGACAGGTGACTGCTGAATAAAGCTGTGTAATTAGTATTTTTATCCCAAGAGGAATACCCATGAATTTGTGTCTGTTAAGTACTTGGTGTCAAAGATACCAGCTAGTGTAATTTCTGATCAAGTTTAGGTTTCTTTGTTTGTTTGTTTGTTTGTTTGTCTGTCTGTCTGTTTGTTTGTTTGTTTTAATAAATAATAAATGATCAGTCAAAACTGTCTTTGTTTTGTCCACATGATCTTCATCTCTGGTAAGTGCCTTTTTCAAAAGTGCACTGTTGTCAGTGTCATTTATTTCCTTGTCTAAATGGTATATCAGAAAGCTCTATGATTTTCGGTTTTCAGCTCAAAATGTAGTCAAGAGATCTGTGTTCTCTTATCAATTTTTGACACCATTATACCCCCTCTTTTGGATGTTGAAACCAGAAGCCCATGTAGAGCAGTCATTGTTCTTCTTCTAACTCGGCCACTTTTATTTGTACTTCATATTGTTTTCCTTACTGCATTTTTTATTTTCCTGATGACTGTAAGTTGTTCCTTTCGAAGGTGACCTACAAAGTATTCTTTTTTTTTTTTTTTCCTAATTGGACTTACTCTTTGTCTCTTTCTGGTGTACAAAGATATTTTTTCTTTTTTTTGTTTATCCATTGCAATTATTTTTTTCTTGGCTATTTCAGGAATGTCAGTACTGGCCTTTTCTTATTTTTCTCGATGCTACTTTGAATTTTCCCAAGGACAGTTATTATTAGCTCTTACATTGAAGCTGACTGGATATGGGCGTTGAAAGTTTAATCTGTTATCTCCATAAAATATAATTACTTGTACCCACCAACCTTGAAGTGAGTCCATATTTATATAAAAAACTAAATATTTTTCAGTAGAATCAAAATTTGCTAACTATGTTATACCTTCCAGAAATGTTCTCTAAACTACTAGCTTCATTAGATATATACCATCTTGACTAAATCTCAGCCAGGCTTTCATCTGTATACATATGCCTAACACTAATAAAGTAAAATCTTGAGAACTCTCCCTCTCTATTCCATAAAGAAGCATGTTGTATCTAATTTCCTTCAAAAGTGTTGACGAAATGTTTTGCTGACACAGTCTTGTTGTATAGGTTCTTATACAGTTTCTAATCCGAATATTCATTTTTAAAACTTCTCTGGTAAATCATACTTGAAATGCCTATTTCTCTTCTTTGAGTACAAAGAAGACAGGAGTACACTTTGCTAGGTGAGATGTATCCCACCACTTGTCTCTACAATGTATTTTCCCTTACCCAGCATGTTTCTCATATCCCTCCTAGGTAACGATGTATGGTTTCATCAGGTCACACAACGTGTGATATATACCATTGATACTGGCTTCTGCGCTGTGGAATTAGCACTCAGCTAGTGTATGACCTTGAAGACTTTTTCCGCAGCGTAGCCTTGACATACAATTTATAGAGTACTGGAGCTCTATAAAATATGGGGCCAAATCATGACTTCTTTCAGCCTTAAGGGAATGCAACCTCAGCTGTGATGCACTCACATCACCACAACAAAGCAATGTCTAAAGGAAAAGATCACAGCTCCTGGTGTTTCTGATGCTTTCATTTTTTTCAGAGAAGACATTAACATTATTTTTGTTGACTATTCAAGCATTTAAGTTAAATACCTCTTCCTGCTCCCCAGATTTGTGTTTTTTTTTTTTTTTTTTTTTTTTTTTNTTTTTTTTTTTTTTTTTTTTTTTTTTGGTTTTTTTCCCCCCCCCTTTTCCTTTTTTTTTTTTTTTTTTTTTTTTTTTTCTTTTTCCCTTACACTGAATAAAAACAGATCCTCTAGTTCCCTTTTAATCAGAGAGTCTCTTTCTCTGTTCTTTTCAGAGACCTTTGCAGTTTCTCCTTTGGTGATGCATGGCAAGAACTGTATCCCAGCTAAAGCCTTATCAAGACTTTCTGCAGTGCCATAAATAAGAAATCCCTCTAAACAGATTCCAATACTTAACTGTTGGTTTAAGTGTTCCACTGAGGGAGATGTAGGTAGTACTGCTACATTCAATTAAATATCTCTCCTCAAATCTTGTTACTCTTGTCTTATTATTTTTTACTGTAATAAACAAGAGTCCAGTGTTAAAACGCAGGAGTCTGTGGCTCTAATGCCAGTGAGGAGAAGTAGCTGTTGAATAGTGTCAAAGTTGGCTGTGGCCGACAAGTTCACTGACAGAGATAAACGCAAGCTGGCAGCATTACTGGGTCCATGTTTTAAGGGAAAATTGAAGCCTCGCTTCTACAAAGTGCTGACAAGGCGATCTGGAAGGATGAACCATAAAGTGCAGGATTCATCCTCCCTTACCTGCTTCACTGAGTTGTCTGCAAGTTGATATTTCACATACCAGGAGAAAGAGACATCCAATGCATCTTAGCAAATCTGAGAGGAAAAAATTAAAATCAGTCAAGTTTGAAAACTCAGTAAAGGACAGGGAGCTTAGGGCAAAGTTGTTTTGTGTTACAGACTGACACGAGACACAGGCTGGTGACAACACAGCATCAGTCAAACATGAATCTAGCTCATTTGCCTAAAATGAGAGTCTGGTGCTGTCCGGGATGCCCTGAAATACTCTATCTGGCCTACAGTTGCTGACCAAGATTAGTGCAGTTTTCTTGTACATCCAGCAAGATATCTCTCAGCCCTGTACTAATACGCCAGCTTGCCTCCTCATGCCCTTGTGCTGGGAAATGAGCTGATACCCTAATGCGCCAGATAGCTAAATGTAACCTTCTAGATTTAACTGTCTTAATTTCAGATTGAATCCCACCACTCTACTTGGTCATCTCAATCCCACCTTATACTAATTATAGCTGTGCCTGTTTGCACCCTGCTCTACACGCTTGCAAAGGGAAACTGTGGGCTGATCTGGAGGTGTGGAAGACAAACAGATGAAGCCTGCTGAGCTCTGGGAAATGGTCCTTTGGAAAGTAGGGTGAGTCCAAAATATTGGCGTGGCCTATTCTTCCTTGCTGCCTTGGTCTTAACTGGAAGGAAACTTTTCTTTCTAAACAGGGCAGCAAATGATATTTGTGGCCAAGACAATGGCTACTTTAATCCTGTCTGAGAACAGGTTGGTTGGGCAGAATAGGATTCATTTTGTAAAACAATTTATTTCTGTTTTGTCTTAGAAAGAAAATCATCCATCCAACAGGAAAAATTTCCAAACTTGTCCTACAAAGGAGGAGAGGAGTGGAGAGGAGAGGAGAGGAGAGGAGAGGGAATATTTCACTCACCAGAACTCCAGAGTGCTTCTTCACAGGGCTGCTCACGCTTCTTTCATCGCTATGAATAACCAGTGATTCACAGAATCACAGAACAGTTGAGGTTGGCAGGGACCTCTGGGTCTATCTGGTTCCACCTCTGCTCTAGCAGAGTCACCCAGAGCTGGGTGCCCAGCAACACGTCCAGGTGGTTTTTGGAGATCTCCAAGGAGGAGACCCCACAGTCTCTCTGGGTACCTGTGCCAGGGCTTCATCACTTGCACAGCACAGAAGTGCTTCCTGATGGCCAGAGGGAACCTCCTGGGATCCAGTTTGAGCCCATTGCCTCTGGGCCTGGCAACGAACACCACTGCACAGACTCTGGCTCCATCCTCTCTGCATCTCCCTTCAGGTATCTATAGACATTAATGAGATCCCACCTAAGTCTCCTCTTTCCCATTCTTATTCTCAAAATTAAACAAAAAAAGCCTGATAGAGAAAATCCTATTTTCTGTATATGAAATGAACTATTAAGATAGTCCATGTAGGCCATGTTCCTATGTTTTTATCCCTGTATCTACAATTTTCATTGTGCTGTTGGCTCTATTTCATAGATGCCATGTGAAATTGCTTATACAAACAGCAATGCTGGTATCGAATTATTTGAAAATGGTAAACATATTCCACTGCTAAATGTTGCATAGAGAAGAGTCCAGAAGAAGAGGCTTTGTTATCAATCTCAGGAAGCATCTTGACTGAAATGTAACATTGAGTCTGAGGGACGTGGACATGTAGGACTAAACAGTTATAATTCTCTAACATTTCCAAACCCAGTATTCCTTTGTGCTGCCTGCTATCTGATACTTCAGTATTATGTATTGCCTTCAGCTATATTCAATTTACTCCCATATGACCGGTGTCTGACAACAACAAAAATGTGTGCTCTTAACAGCTTAGCCATTACAGTATCTTCTTTTATTGTCTGTTAGTTGCAAAGTGTTGTATTACATTACATGAAGAATAGAGTCTGTCTCTTCTGTGATTAGATAGAAAGACAGGTGATGCATTTTGTCAGAATTTACAACAGCTGATAGGGGTAAATGAATAAAATCTTCTAAGTTAGTGTTCACCTTGTTCCTTGTTCCTTCCTTTGCTGACTGTTGAGATCGCTTCATATTCTTTCTTTCACTTTATAACAGACTTGGCCAAAAGCATATTTTTCTTATTTCTAATCTTCATCATGTTTAGCGAATGTTGGAACTTATGACCATGAATCCAGGTCTTGCAGTGGATGGCTGCTTTCTGAGCGGGCTGGAGCAGGGATGTTTTTCTTGCACTCCCCAAAATGGGTCACTTAAGTAAAAAGGCTACAACTGATGACTAGTGTTGACCCAAAAAATCCTATAAAGTCATCACTATTGGAGGAGTGTTTCCTTTGCTGCTCTACTTGTGTGTGTGAAAATGGAGAATTTCTGTAGTGGAATAAATATAAAGCCAAGAACTAAAAGTGAAGATTTTTCTCTCCAGAGATTTAGCTCTTAATGAATGTGGTGTTTTCCTGTTTCCCAGAAGGCTTTGGAGATCTTCCACATGAAAGCTACCATACAAAAAGCACTACAGGAAAAATGTAAGAGTGAAATATTCCCAGTATCTACTACTAGCTCTGCCAGAAACCAATCCAATGGAAAAACATGGCTGGCACATCCAGAGGAGGATAGCAGTTTTGGTGAGCCCAATTTCAAAGCAGCTGAGTGTAGAAAAATGCAATGGCTCCCCTAGAAACGTTCTTGGCACTTTACAGTCAAGTCCTTTGTCTCCTTTTGGTCATGACACATTTATTGGAAGCCTGAAAAATAGAGACTGTTTTGGAAATGTAGGAACTTTGGTGACTTTCAGGTTAGAAATAATTCTATTCATGCAAGGCAAAGAAAAATGAAGCAAACTCTTCTGTAAAAGAGCCATAATCTATCTCTCATGTCCAATTAAAATGTTAGTCTCTCTCTAGCCTGACATGTCTCAGTTCAAACTCAACATTGCTAAAACAACGTTTGTAATCTCCACCCCTTCCACGTATTTGTATTCTTCTCTTTCTCAGTCATTCTGAAAACAGCACCATCATCCTTGTCAATCAAGCTTATCATTTGGGCATGATATTCTCCCAGGCTTCTCTTTCCATCACATCAAACTCTTTCTAAATCTTGCAGACACTCCATGAAAAAGAAGTAGTTTTACTCGTCCATCCACCCATCCAGCTAAATTGTATCCAGACTCAGCATATGATGTTTCAAGAGTTGGTAGCTTTTTTTTCTTAATATCTATTCAGAACTTGTGTGCAAATGTCACTTTTCTACTACATTGTTTTGACTATATAATTTATTTATCTGTATTTCTTTGATTATGCTATGTCTTTGCAGTTGCACCAAATATATTTTCTTTTTCGTGATTTTGCTTAGCTACCTTTAACTACCCATCCTCTCTTGCTTAACAATAAGTTCTGTTATCCTGCCTCTTCTTCGAACAATGTCAACTTCTAGCTTTATAGTTTCCCCTTGATTTGTCCCAAGTGCTTGGCAAAATAAACATAAACAACCCATAAACAACCTCCAGTTTAATATTAGTCAGGATATGAATACACATTCTTAAGACGAATTTGGTACAAGTCAGTGAGTCTACTGACTAGTAGAAGACTATGACAAACCAGTAGCACAGATGATGTTACCAAATTGTGGTCTGGCGTGTGCTGCAGTGACTGAAAATGAAGACCCATTTAACACATGGATGGATGGAAACATTTTTTTCATCTTGTTTATGACACTGAATTTAGTAGAATGATCCAATCTCTGTCTATATATGTCAAGAGCAAAAGTAAAATGTATGAGGGTAACAGAAATTCAGCCTGTAGGTCAGCAATGCAATAGAAAGTATTACTCGGTAATTTTTATTTGGCCAACCATGGTAAAAAGCTATCGAAGAGTTTAGCTGATCCTTTAATATAACCGTGCTTACGACATATCACTATAAAGACAATATGTCAGTGAGCCTAGAAGCCAAAATAAAATACTCAAAAAGCAGCATCTGCTAATGATTTGCAAGGTTATGTTTTCTGCCTTATGATTTCTTGACTCTGCTTTTTCCTTTTGCTGTGATGTCTTCAAAAACTTGACAACATTCAGATTAGTTGTATGCTGCAAACCACTGCCTATGATATCATTTATTACTGTTTATCTTGTTTACTCCCCTATTAGAAATTTAGAAATTACCTGGTTTTGGATTTTTTGAAAAGGAAGCATGTTTTGTACAGTAGCTGCAGGAACTACTGTAAGATTAAATATATATATAGCTACTATATTTAAACCCAATTACTCCAGCAATTTCTAAAAGCAAAGACCTTTTTAAAAAAGTGCTTTTAAAATCTAGGTCAATTCCAGCCAAAGATCAGAGTAATCTTGTGAAAGTAGTCCCTGTCTTTATTGAAGATAATGACCTTCAAACAAAGGTAAATCTGAAAACACATGGAGTCATCCTTCTCTGCAAGACTCCAAAGCACACATTCAAAATGAGTGCTTACCTCTCATCTTTACATTTACTTTATTCCATCTTATTTACTCTACAAAATGACACTAGTGCCTTCTAATTATGGTTGGCACAGAATGCTCTGCTACTTGCACATGTTTACATGAATTTTACATAAATGAACAAGTAAAGTAATGGTGGCTGTCAGTGCAATATTTATCATTACTTGCTGAATTGTGACTTCATGGTTTACAAAGACACAACTTAGTAGGAATGAGAATTTTCACAGGTTGCTCTAGCAAATGTCAAGGGTTGTTGTTGTTATTTTGGCCTTAGCTTCACCTGCAATCTTGTGGTAAACTGTATTAATTATAATTCAGTTGTCAGTAAAATAGAGTTGTGTTGGTAGAAAACATCTGCAACCTCAGTCCTCTTTGAAGCTGTGGAACTTTGACACTGCACCAGAACTGCTCAGGTGCAGGATCCCAGTGAGGATGGTGTCTCTCTGGAACCTGCCGAGAATACAGGTGCTAGAAGGTACTTCTGTCCCATAGGATCCCTGGGTCATGTGTATACCTGCCTGTAGACACCTGTATTTATGTGAGATGTTAACATGCACTGACTGACAGTCAGCAGAAAGAAAGGTGTTCCCTAAAAATGAATCAGTTCCTCTTACAACACAGGGACTAAAACTAATCATATCTGGGCATCCTTAAAGATTTTTGAATCTAGTTGACCAGATGTTGTGGTTTAATGCTGATAGTCAGCTAAGTGCCAAACAGCTGCCTTCTCATTCTTTCTCCTCAGCAGGACAGGATGGAGAAAAAAAATGAGATGGAGGAAAAACAGACATCTATCACATGATGGCCAACATCAGACTGTATGAACCATAGCCTCTACATAGAAACTCTCAGCAGAAATTGAGGTAGAACTAAGCAAAAGCCTGTAGCACCACTTTAAAATACATAGCTTGAGTTAGGAAGTGACAGATATTGACAGATTCATAGCAATAATGTTTCCCTCAGCATATTTCCAAACTGCACAGTGCAGTGTTGTGCATGATCCCAGACTTAGAAAGAAGCTCCTGTATCCTTTTACCTTTCTCATCACCTATTTCCCAGCACCTTGTACAACACAACTTCATCTGCATTCAGCCTTATTTCTTGGACTTAAATTGGCTTAATTTGTGGCATTGATTTGAAGTGAGAATCACGAGGGTTAAGGGAGTGTACTAAATAATTTTTCAAGACTTTTTGCTAATTCACCTCTGAGTTGCCAAACACTGAGAGGGTAGTTGTGGATTCCCAGGCAAACAGAAATGAATGCTGTGTTGGAGCTTTTACCAGGTTCTACCCTATCTCAAGTTATTTCTAACAGTATCTCAGGTAGTTAATAAAACAAGCTGATTTAAAACAGCCAATGAGCAGCTTGTTGTGATGCATGAGAGCAATTTCTTATAGCTACATAATCTGGAAACGCTCTGACTTAAAGTTGCTGACACTCCAGATGCTCAGCTGCTCTCAGCTGACCTCTGGGAGAATGTTTGCACCCGTTCAGACCTTGTCATATTGAACACAACCACAGCCTCCACTTCTATAGAATTGTGATGACTTGGACTTCGTAAGGAGAAGCATCTATAAGATGCTTCCTTTGAATCAGTGGACTTCACAGTATTGCTCCTTAGCGAGGAACAAAATGGTCACATTTGTTCTGAGCAATTAGGTTTCCAGTTTCACTTCACACAGGAAATGTGCCTGGGGAAGAAATTAAATTTGTCACAACTCTCAGAGAGGAGAGGATGCTAAAAAGGACAAATCCATCAGCATACTCTCTCTAATTTTCCTTGCAAAATGTTCTGTTCTGCATTACTTTCTTTAGCTGACGTATCACGCTCAACATGCAGAGCCAATGTTTGATTACACAGCTTATCACACCCCTGAGTTTAAATCAGGAGTAACACTCCCCAGTGCTTATCACGGCCACTGTGCTGCATATAAAACCTACAGAAGCTCCTCCTCTGTGATGTGAAGGAAATCCACATAAACATCAGCAATCAAGGTGTCAGCCCAGCAGTGCTACAGCTCTTCCGTACCTCATAGCTTATACCCATTCTAGCCTTGTTAGGTACTAAATCTTGTCTTGCTGTATTTCTACTTAAACACAAAGAGCACCTTCACCAGCTTTTCTACTGAGTT
This sequence comes from Alectura lathami, assembly GCA_013399715.1. Lineage (NCBI taxonomy): Eukaryota > Metazoa > Chordata > Aves > Galliformes > Megapodiidae > Alectura > Alectura lathami. The sequence continues at coordinate 306,288 of VXAV01003942.1, forward strand.
ACCTGCGTCCTTACCATATGCTCTGTTGCTGGAGGGGCAGCCCTTTGTGTTTGAATATAATTAGCACAGGACACATAGCATGCATGGCTATGTGCAGCCCTTCTCTTCTATAAGGCTTGAATTTTAGCTATGATTTTCCCTCTGGATAACACAGGAAACCACCTCTCTGAGATTTTCTGACTACTGTTTGTACGTGAAACAGTTCCTCAGACCCGGTGTTTTTCCCACTGATCCTTCAGACAGCAACATTCCTGTAAGCACCTGGATGTTCCACATTATGCAGAGTGTTCTCTGGAAACTGTTGGGATAAGTTATGAGATTCAGCTGCTGAGGGAGTTGCCTAATCAACATACAAGGTCACATTCAAAAGCTCCAATGTCACTTCCCAATTAGAGCTATGTATCAGATGGAAAGCAAGAGACTAATGATTTCCTTCATTGGCTAGTGGTCTTTTTTTCAGGATTACTGTTGCACTTCCTCTGCAGGTTTCTGTGTACAAAATACATTCCTCTACTATGCATTTTTTTCTTTTCTTAAGCCACTAAAATAAACCTCAAAGATATTTTGAAAAAGTGCCATGCCAAGGAGAAAAAATCAGAGGTATTCTTTTTTTTTTTTTTTTTTTTTTTTCCATTATTCAAATTATGGATAAAAATTGCAAAGATAATTGCCTTCATTCTGTTTCCAATTACCCCTATTTCTACTCCACTGATATCACTAGGGATTATGTAGATGCTGCAGAACAGAACTGAGTTCATGTCTTTTTGAGGCGGTGGGTACCTCCACATGGTAGGTAGGTTATTTGGTGGCAGAGGCTTCTGCATGCAAGGGATAAACAAGATTTGAAGGCAGCCTTGGTGCACAGAAATAGAACTGAATTTGAGTAGTGAGAGGTGTTCAATGCTAGGATGTTGGGTTGCGTTGGGAGTGGGTGTCTGTATTCCAGCAAAGCACTGGTTTTCTTTTTTTGCTTACACAGTGAATAGCGCTTTTCTCTTCTCCTACTTATAAAGAGCAATGTGGTGAAGTATTTGACCAGAACAGATTTTCCATCTGTATCTTTCATAACATGTATTTCTGGGTTGTGGTAGTCACTTATGCCATGAAGCTGTATGCTTATCGTTCTTTTGCCTATTACCTCTAGTGCCCTGCCAGCACCCAGCGTAATTCATTTGCACCATGGAACTATGAAATATTTTTTAAGTTAGTTGTAGACTCTTTGAGGAAAGAAAGGCTCCAGAACTGTTTGAATCTTTGGGTAATATTTGGAGAACAGTTTTTGTTTAAAACATTGACATTTATTTGAAGACAAGTGTCTGTCTTCAAACTGAGGTACACAAAAAAGTCAATGAAGTTCCCACCTCAACTGGTGTTATGAAATGATCTGAAGGAAACAAAGACAAAAAAAATACTGTAAAAGTTTAAAGTCGTCCATCTGAACTGAAAATGTGTATTAGTCACAGGCCAATAACTGAACTGAAATCCTCTTTTTGCAAGTTCTCATTGCTTTCCTAGACTCTTCATGTTTGTTGATTTCCGGGTTTTCTTGCTGGAATGACTACTTCACTGTGTAATTTCACTGCAGATTCATTCACACAGATATTGCTTTGCATTATTCAATGATTAATTCCCTGTAAGCAGACTCATGTTTTTTGCATATTCCTCATATTACTCCTGAATTGTCTTCTCTTTGTTAAAGCAACTGCAACTATCTCTTACCAGCCTTCTCTCTGTCCTATTTTTGTCTCTCTTTTTCTGCCATGCAGTCCTCAGCCCTCCAGCAGACTCCAATCCTCACTCTTGACAGAGCAAAGACAATTTTCATCCCTTGCACCACTGACTAAATTAGCCAGTTTAAAGGAAAAGAAAATATAATAAAAGCAGATGGATGAGGCAGTAACAAGACTTTTTGGATGACAGTTCAAGCTAATGCCTTGCTGGCTTTGGTCTTTTTGGAGTCAGCACCGTGGTCTTGCGCAGGGAGGGCTGAAAATAACCAGGAAGGGTTTCCAAGGTCTTATGTTAGCATCTTAATGGACACTAGGAGACTTAATGGCTCTCCAAAAACCATGAGTGAGTTTCGAGACCTGGGAGGAGATTTCAAGGGGCTGAGGGGAAGGGACGAAACATGGAATGAGACCATTTAATGGGCTTTGGGGGCTCTTGGCAGAACAACATTTTTCACTTCTGCTTACTCTGAAGGATCTCAGAGAATCATAGAATCATAGAATGGTTTGGGTTGGAAAGTGTAGAGACATATCTACAAGAAGGTAGACATCTTGTTAGTCACCCATACAAAGTGCTCGCCCGAGGCACGTAGTCAAATCCTTGAAGTCACCTTGGAGAGAAAAACAGCAGTAAAATACCTGCTCAAGAGATAGAGAAGAATTTTAACCAAAACAAGCAGGATGCATCGAAATTGAGTCCCACCAATCACCGTGGCCTTGAGGGTGCCTGTTAGCCTCGTTAAAGCCTTGTGAAAGTCAGCCTGAGCCAATTAAAAGTTATTTATGTGCGCGTGTATCTGTTTGTAGTGTATGCAAGGAGTTGCTGAGAATAATAAAAGGTCTTTGCTGAATTCCCATGGAGTCGTATGCAGAGTCCAGTTCTTTTGCTATATTCATACTGGATCATGTGCGGAGTCCATGTTCGTGCAGCCTGTGCTCCCCTCGCAGGAAAGGACCTTACAGATCATCTAGTTCCAACCCTCCTGCCATGGACAGGGACACCTCCCACCAGACCAGGTTGCTCAGAGCCCCATCCAGCCTGGCCTTGAACACTTCCAGGGAGGGGGCATCCGCAGCCTCTCTGGGCAACCTGTTCCAGTGTCTCAGTACCACTATAGGAAATAATTTCTTCCTAATATCTAGCCTAAATTTGCCCTCTTCCAGTTTATGGCCATTACCTCTTGTCTATTGCTACATGCCCTTCTAAAGAGTCCCTCCCCAGCTCTTCTGTAGGCCCCCTTTCAGGTACTGGAAGGCCGCTATCAGGTACCCCCAGAGCCTTCTTTTCTCCAGGCTGAACAATCCCAACTCTCTCAGCCTGTCCCCACAGGGGAGGTGCTCCAGCCCTCTGATCATCTTTGTGGCCCTCCTCCAGACCCCCTCCAACAGCTCAATGTCCTTCTTGTGTTGGGGGCCCCAGAACTGGACGCAGCACTCCAAGTGGGGTCTCATGAGAGTAGAGTAGAGGGGCAGGATCACCTCCCTCGCCCTGCTAGTCGTGCTTCTTTTGATTCTGCCCAGGATGCAGCTGGCCTTCTGGGCTACAAGTGCAAGTTGTTGGCTCATTTTGAGTTTTTCATCAGCCGACACCCCCAAATCCTTCTCTTCAGAGCTGCTGTCCAGCCATTCTCCACCCAACCTGTATTTGTGCTTTGCATTGCCCCGACGCACGTGCAGGACCTTACACTTGGCCTTGTTGAACTTCATGATGTTGGCATGGGCCCACCTCTCAAATCTGTCCAGGTCCCTCTGGATGGCATCCCTTCCCTCTAGCATGTCAAGGGCACCACACAGCTTGGCGTTGTCTGCAATCTTGCTGAGGGTGGACTCGATCCCACTGTCTGTGGGATGTTAAACAGCACTGGTCCCAGTACTGATCCCGGTGGGACGCCACTTGTCACCAGTCTCCATTTTGACATTGAGCCATTGACGACGACTCTCTGGGTATGACCATCCAGCCAGTTCCTTATCCAGCGAGTGGTCCGTCCATCAGACCTGTGTTTTCCAATTTAGCGTCCAGGATGTCACGTGGGACAGTGTCAAACGCTTTGCACAAGCCAACATCAGTTGCTCTTCCCTTATCCACTGATGCTGTTATTTCACCATAAAAGGCCATCAAGTTTGTCAGACATGATTTGCACTTGGTGAAACAGTGGAGGTTGCCACCAATCACCTCATCTTCACTTTCTATGTGCTTCAGTAGATCCTTCAGGAGGATCTGCTCCATGATCTTGCCAGCACAGAGTTGAGACTGTGAGAATAAATACGACAAGTTTGGCAAGCTCAGTTCTCCTGGGAGCTTCAGCAAACGTTCTTTTTTTTTCTTTTTTTTTCTTTTTTATTTATTTATTTATTTCTGGATCAAACCAATAAAGTCTTATGCCTCATTGTGGCTATGCTTTGAATTTTGATATTCACAAATCTCACTTTTTCTTCACAGGTTGGTTTATCTATTATCACAGAAAATATCAGTTTATTAGTTTCACATAAAGTGAATTTCTGCCCTGTTATTTTGTTCATTACTTGGCTGTATTCCATTTCTAGCACTAGGTCAAGCAAATCAACAGTAGGGCAACTTTTTTTTTTTTTTTTTGTTATATTCTATGGCTACTTATTAATAAGCAAATAGTTTTTTTTGATAAAATTTTGTCTTTGCCAAATTGAATGTTACCCTATACTTCTTGTTTCGGACAGGAGTTATGCCAGTGTAATATGGAGGGTTTTTTTATTTTCCTTAGGTGATTACAGTTGGGTGAGAAGGATCTTCTACACAGTCTGTTAGAGGAATTTCTTAGGTGAATATTTACTGGTTTGTGAATTTGCTTTTGTAAGTACTTTCTATTTTTCATTCAAGCTCATTTTCCCAAGAACATTTCTGCCACAAAACTTGTTTGCTCCAACATTTGTCTGAAGGAGCTGGATCAAAAATTCAAAAATTCACAGCAACATTATTAGTTGACTCCTTTTTTCCACCCTGGAGCCACAATCTAACATTCCTAATGACTTTATTTGTCTTTGGACTAAGTTTGGAGTGCAAAGCTTGGTTTTCAGACACCTTTCAGAAGCAGAAGACACTGTGTTTGAATCAACAGCCTGAAATAGATCTGTGCTCCACAGGAAAGAAGCTGAAGCACAATTAAAAATGATGCCTGGATTTATCAAGCTTATTGAAACTTTTTGTATCAGACTAGAACTCACATCTTAATATTTCAGGGCTCATCTACCTTAAACAGTCCATGGTATTCCAAATATTAGGTTCTAAGTTGCTCATCTGAAAAAGTCTCTGTAACCATCATCAGAAAAGTAATACACTCTTAAAGGATTAATCCAAATATCACTAGAGTTGCTAGGAGGCTTACTTTAAATAGATTGGATCGGTGATACACCCAATTAATCTGCTTTTAAACTGTCTGTTTGGTAGCAGATTTCATGGCCTTTTGCAGGCTGGCATGAAATCATTCAACCACAATGTTCAAAAGCTAGAAACTATTAATAATGGCAGCATGACACTGATTTTGAATTACACTATCACACTTCCCAGAAGTGTGAGAAGCAGTGTCCCACTGACCATGACTATGCAGCTTCTTGTCAGCTTGAAGTGTGGACAGCGTGAGATCAGGTCTTCCTGCAGAAGATGCTGAAGCACATCTTCCATCAGCACCAACCATCAGCAACAGAGGGAGCACAAACATTTCAACCTCAATAATTCAGGCAACATCCTTTGAAAGGCTCTGGAAGGACTGCTTCATGCCAGTCCCAGAGCTCAACAGATCTGATCCTTGGCCTTATTGGAGGCAAAAAGAATTGGTTGTTGAAGTTCTTTATGCAGGCACAGCACATGAAAAGTCAGCATGTTACACAGACTCAGGATGCTCAGAAAGTTTGACCTTGATTATCCTTCATTAAAACAAGATTTAATATGAACTTTATTTGAATGAATTATCATATCTATATTACCATTATTCCTTAATATTTTATCATGACAACACATTAAGATAGCTGCAAATGGTGACTGTCTGCTGGATGACATTTACATGTATAATACACTTGTACTAGACTCAAGCTTTCCTTCCTTCCTACCCATATAAGGTATTGTTAATAACATTAAAAAAAAAAAAAAAAAAAAAAGGGATCAAAGACAGAGGTGTAGTGGCATTTGGTTCTGTGGAAACAGAAATGAACTTACAGTTCAGGATTAAAAAAGAAAAAAAAAGAAGAAGAAAAAAGGAAAAAGTAATTTAAGTTTGACATTTCTCAATGAAGTAACTATTCCCAATTTGAAAATGTAATGAGTTACATGACATTTTCCTTCACATTTTTATCCTGGTTTAGGATAAAAACCTTTTGGAAAACATTTTCTAAACGTGGAAATCTCAGTATTTCCCTCACGATGAAATCTCAAGATTTAGTTGCAGACTACACAAATGCTATGTTCAGATGTTTGTAAAGGCAATGTCCTCCACCCAACACTTCACCTCCAAGGGAAAATGTTCTCACTTGGCTAAAGGCCTTGCCCCAAGCTCAGTAAATACTTTCAACAGATCACCAGTTCCCTACCACTTCTTTCTCCTTGCTTCTACAAAGGCCTGTTGTCCATGGTCCACAGTCTCAACCCATACCCCTGGTGAAAGTGTCTACCATGACATATTTCATTCTGTGAGCCAGTGATGAGGTCACTTTTGATCATTAAATCCTAACCTTGGCATGCCTTTTTGGCATGTCTTCATCCTAATCATGAAGATGAGTAAACTGTGTTCTCCTGATGTTTCAGAGAGATCTTTCAACGAAGACGGAAAATACAGAACTATTGCAAGTGAGAAACTCATAGATTCTCCAGTTTTATTCCGAGATGTGAAGGATTTTTACACTTAGCCTTCTTCATCAGCAAAGCTATCAATTTCTGCTGTTGTTGCAGAGTTTGTAAGCCCTATAGGTTTCTTCCTCCTTAGGAAGGTTCCTTTTTAGGAAGGATCCTATAGAGATGACTATCTGTGTATCAAGATCCCTCCTGTAAAGGAAATTCCTATTTTTCTCAGAAATGAAGTTATGTAAGCTCTTCAGGAGGACACAATTTGCAGTAAATAATTAGTTTCCTAACTGAAATTGATTCCTCCAGCAGTCTGTATTAACACTGATTGCATTTCATTATGCGCTGATTTTAACAAAACCACTTATTCCAGAGGAAAATATGTTCCCAGTGAAAAAATGTTGGCCAGCATTGGCATTAGGCAAATAAATCTTTTAGTTTCTGGATGCTTTTCAGACTATATTCCTCCTACCACTTGAACACACTAAATTTTAGAAGAGTTTTAGCATCCTCTAAAAACATCAAAGAATATGGCATATAAAATTATAAATAAAATAAAATAAAACAATTAAATGAAACAAAGTAAAACAAAGTAAAACAAAGTAGAACAAAACTAACCTCCCACTTTAATTAACTTTGATTTTAATAGTAGATCATTAAGCTAATTTCAAAAGATGTAAAGTAAGGAAAAAATACATTTCACACTCTTTGTGCCTGTCTCCAACTAATTTCAATCAGCAATGTTGTCTTCCCTCAGTTTTATTTCTCTCATGCATCTGCCTGTTCTAGTGAAGGGCATTACAAGACAAATTCATGTAATTTGTTATAGTTATGCTGATCACTAAAGTACTGAAGCATGCCATGGTTTATATTTTTGGTTAGAAAAAAACAAATATTTTCGTATCTGATTATTTTTGACATGTATTTATCTGTCAGACTCAGTGTTAATGCCACTGCCATACCAAAAATATTTAGAAGTAAGCAGAGATGGGTGGCCTAAAGCTAAATGACTTTCTTCCACACCCTACTCCACCAGTTGTGCTTTGAATTATGTATTATGCCTTTTTTTTTTTTTTTTTTTTTAGTTAGACATTTATTTAATGTCACTGGAAAGTTAAGGAGGAAATAAAAGAAATGTGTTTCAATGTTCAATGTTGGATGGCTGCCATACTTTTCTGGCAGGTCTGAATTAAGAAAGCAAAAGTGAAGATTTCAGAATACTCTTTTGAAGATAGAATCTTACCAATAAATAAATAAATGATCAGATTGCCTCAGCATATTGAAAAACACCAAACCATTTAGAAGTAAAAACCTAGCTCCCTTTGAGATCCTTGACAAAATCTCATCTTGTTTCAATGAGGCAAAGGAATTTGTTGTAAACTCTCTGATCTTGGAGGAATTTGGCTGATTGTAGTAACTGCAGATGTTAATTTGGACAAAGAATAATCAGTTAAATGATGAGGGACTGCATAATGTTCTGCAGCCCACTGGTTTAAAAAATAAAACAACTTTGCCTGAAAAAGCTGAAATACCAAGTCTTGTAGCCTATGCAGTGCAGAACAGGATTAACCTCACCCAACCTTTGCTCTTTCAAAATCAGAGCTCTTCTTTGAGCTTGTCATAAAGCCTGAAAGTCAGGTTCAGCTTCAGACTTTTCAGCAGTGGCACCTATGTGATGGTGGATACATGAAAGTGTATAAATTACCTTTATGCTCAGTGGAAACCTAGTCGGTTCTGTCAAGCAATCCACAAAGTGATTCAGCACATGCTGTACTAAATGCCACAAAACAATTCCAGTCACCTGGAGGGAAGTGGTACCTCTGGAGGGAAATTTATCCCACTGATTTTGGACCTTGCAACTTCATGGAGAATTTTTGTCTGGACTGACCACAAGGGGAGCCCAGAAAACCCAACGAGATAGATCTCTGACTTCTTGTGCGAAAAGAAAAATATGTTGAGACAGGAAGACTCTTATAAAAGTTTGTAGTAGCCTAACATATCAATCAAATTGATCCCTAATCGCTGCAGATATGCTACTTCACTCCAGTAGCTTCTTGGCAGATAGGAGATGGTGCTGGGGCGATTGCTCAGGATAAAATTTCTGGCTGGTTAAAAAAAAAATATAGTCAAAATCACTGGCATTGAAACTTTGAGTACAATTAAAATGCTTGAGATTTCTGTGAATCAGATATGTGTGAACGTGTGTGTACCAACCTCAAGTACCATGGCCATGTAGCATTATACCTTCTCCCTAGAAACATGGTCTTCCTCATGTTTTCTATCATTAAATTCTGGAGCATTTTCCTCCCTTGGCATACGACTTTTTTTGAACATCTGACATCTAACTAGGAACAACTCCTTAGTGTTCTTGAGAAGTGAAGATAGCTGAAAATAGAAGAAATAGTGTCTTTAAAAATTGGAAAGCTATTAAAAATAGAACACTAAAGCTGAAAAGAGGGAACGTTCTTATGATTAATGGCTATTTGTGAAAAGGCAGGCTTTAACAACTCCAAACTTAGGGGATGACACAGATGCTGTGTAGAAATGTTACATTGTATCACCTGAAGGTAAGGCAAATGATGGAGGTCAGAAAAATTTTGCTACTGAAAAACAGGACAGAACTCTATGTTTGTTATGGGGGCTATGTGCTAAGGTTATTTGATATCCAGTGGGGAAATAGTTTTAAATTGAGAGAGGGGAGATTTAGACTAGATATAAGGAAAAGGTTTTTACAATAAGGGTGGTGAAGCACTGGAATAGGTTGCCCATGTTGGAGGTGGATGCCCCATTCCTGGAGACATTCAAAGTCAGCCTGGACAGGGCTCTGAGCAACCTGATCCAGCTGTAGGTGTCCCTGCTCACTGCAGGGGAGCTGGACTAGAAGGTCTCTAAACATCCCTTCCAACTCATGTGATTCTATGATATTCTATGATATCCATTCAGAACTGTGCACATTTGTCACAGATAGGCAGTGCCACAAAGGGCTTAGTGCCAAATTATCCATTTCTGGAGCTACAGACAGGCAATTTTGAGGTACCTAAACAAAAATTGGGGAAATGAAAACAAACAATGGAGGCAAGTTAGAAATAGCATGAATTGCTAAGGAGAAAAGAATAAAAACTCAAAATAATGACCATAGCCACATCAGAAATTCTGTTCCTCAGCAGGAAAAGAGGCCTTCTTACAGAAACCAAAAAACATTGCCTCTTCTTCTAGCAAACATCAAAACCCTAATGGTAAGGTTTATGTTCCCTAGTAGAAGGTTTACAGCTTTCCACTGTGCACAGGTTATGAAGGGTGACAGAAGTAGGAAACAGAGTTTGCAGGTAGAGCATAAAGAAAAGTGGCCAGGCTCAAGTGGGAACAGCTTTTCCAAGCTAGATGTTGAATTACCAAGCAGATAGGAGTCACTATATAGGAGCTACAGTACATTTCATAAACAAAATGCAAGTAGATGGTCAACATGCTGCTATAATCCCTTAGCATGGGAAGATTTTGGTTAGTTCTTTAGCCAGTGAACAAAGGCTGTGAATTTTATTAGTTGACTGCAAAAGTCTTTGAAGAGTGATTTTCATGGATTTTCTTTTATTATGACAAAAGAAATCATTAGTTAGGCTAATATAAGAGAGATGGTTCTTCTGGGATACAGGAGTATCTGTTGCCCTAAAACAATACATCTTTGGGATATTGAGAATCTGTCTGCAGTTTCTTCCAGGTAGCAGATATTTTTTGAGGCATTAGTAGACTGTAAACACTGGCTTTTGACTGGACTCATATCTTGATATGTGCATTCAAAGGGTTTTGTTTGCTTGGCACTGGAAATGCTACAAAAACCTATGTCAGGATGAAAATCATTTTCATGTTGCATTGGGTTAGTTAGGCCATTTACTGAATTTGGTCAATCTCAGAATCTTCTGTCTTCACGCAGAAGTAAACTGATGCAAATTAACTCTGAGTTTTGATTACATCCTATTTAAAATTTCATTACTGGACATATGCTTAGAATGATAATGCCCCCTAAGATGAACGATATTACCAGTGCATTCCATTCCTTTATTTCCTGGCATAATAAAAGAATTACTAGCATTCACTGAGACGTTTAATTCTGTAGTGAAAACTGGTCCCAAGCTGTTCATACACAAAGATGCTATGTAGCAGCCCTGCATTAGTGCAGGGAGGAAAATAGTCTTCCAGTCCATCCAATTGCCAGGAGCTTCCCCACCAGCACCCATTCCTCATTACCAGGTACCTGAGCTGGTCCATCCCATGAAGCTTAGTGCAGTCCCATCACCTGCCCTGCCTTGCTTTCAGCCCTAAGCACTGTAAGGCTGGAAATACCCACAGAACTGTAAATTCAATATCAAAATTTGCTTAAGAGATAATGTCAGTGCAATGCAGTGCTGTGACAGGATAATGGTCTCCTGACACAATAAAGCTGCCAAAAAGAAGCCAAGCAGTTTATAGATAATAAATGTCAAGACAGAGGTAGATGTTTATTTTCAGAGCATCACAAGCCTATTATCCTGTCAGACCATCCTGTTTAGCTTTCTTTATTTCCATCATACTAAATGAATAAGGAACTGTAAGGAATGAGATATCTGCAGGCCAATCACAAGCCAACTCCACTTGATGGCCCCCGTAAGGCATTACTTCGTGTCAACACACGTTTGTTGAGGAGCTGCGTTGCACTGAACGGCACACACGAGCTTCAGATGATCAGAAATTCTTTTGCTTCTTCCAGGAGGTGTTTACCTGTAAAGAAAAAAGTTCTCAGTGAGGTTAAACCTTCAGCATTTCAGAGAAGAGGAGCATACATGGAACAAGCAAGGAGGAAATGTTTCTCATTACACTCCTGGCATCTCTATGAGCTTGACAGAAATGACAATTAAATAAGTGTTTGTTGGTTGTAGATGAGGTCATGGCCAGTCCAATATCCATATTTCATAGAATCACACGAGATGGAAGGGACACTTAGATACCATCTAGTCTAACTCCCCTGCAGCGAACAGAGGCACCTACAGCTGGATCAGGTTGCTCAGAGCCCTGTCCAGCCTGACCCTGAAGGTCTCCAGGGATGGGGCATCCACCACCTCTCTGGGCAACCTGTGCCAGTGCTTCACCACAATTATTGTAAAAACTCTTTTCCTTATATCTAGTCTAAATCTCCCCTTTCTCAGTTTGAAACCATTTTCCCTAGTCCTATCGCAACAGACTCTGCTAAAGAGTCTGTCCCCTTCTTTCTTGTAGCCCCCCTTTAGATACTGAAAGGCTGCTATCAGGTCTCCCCAGAGCCTTCTCTTCTCCAGGCTGAACAGCCCCAGCTCTCTCAGTCTGTCCTCACAGGGGAGGCGTTCCATCCCTTGGATCATTTTTGTGGCACTCCTCTGGATGCCCTCCAACAGCTCCATGTCCCTCCTGTCCTGAGGACTCCCCATCTGGACGCAGCACTCCAGGTGGGGTCTCACCAGCGCAGAGCAGAGGGGCAGGATCACCTCCCTTGCCCTGCTGGCCACGCTTCTTTGGATGCAGCCCAGGATGTGGTTGGCTTTCTGGGCCGTGAGGGCACACTGCTAGCTCATGTCCAGCTTGTCATTCTTTAGCAGAGTCTGTTGTGATAGGACTAGGGAAAATGGTTTTAATTTGAAAGAGGGAAGATTTAGACTAAGGAACAAGTTTTTTTTTTTACATTGAGGGTGGTGAAGCACTGGCACAGGTTGCCCAGAGAGGTGGGGAATGCCCCGTCCCTGGAGACCTTCAAGGTCAGGCTGGACAGGGCTCTGAGCAACCTGATCCAGCTGTAGGTGTCTCTGTTCACTGCAGGGGAGTTGGATTAGATGGCCTTTAAAAGTCCTTTCCAACTCAAACAATTCTATGATTCTATGATAAAGCAAAATATACCAAGAAGGAGAAAACAGAATGCAAGAAGAAAGCTGTGTTGTTATTAGGATTCATAAATATTATTTATTTCATGTGCAGCTTTCCACTCACCTATTAAGTGAAGTCAAATTACCTCCAGAATAAGCAGCTTGACAAAGGAAACTCTTGGCAGATTTCCTGTACAGAGAATGCCAAGGGCATGGCATTAACCTTCAGACTTCCTGCTGGTCCTTACCTTTGTATTTGCTGGTTTTCCTGAGGCTGCTCCACCTTCTCTCTCGTGGGAATGGCATTGCATTAACATTTTTTTGCACTCCTTCTTTCTTTATGACTGAAAGAAAAACACCCAAGATAAAAACCCTCCACAGAGGAGTGCTCATCTGGAGATGAGCCCTAATCTTCTTTGGACAGCAGCCTAGCCTTTAGCTCATGTAGGAATGCCTGAATATCTGATGGTCAGCATGTGAAAAAATACACTTCCAGGGAGAAGATTGATGTAGGCACCAGGAAATAGCGCCAGCCTGTCATGATGAGGCCATTACGGGATTATCTCATGATAGATAGGTGCAATCCTTTGTGTTTGCTCTGAATTGTAATTGTTTCTGTCCATAGATCCATGTTGACATCAATACAGAATGGAGATAGACCTACTGAAACATTCCCCAATTTCTGCCCAAAGGGAAACTTTCATGCCCTTCCTGACTGGCTATTTAATCCCCATTGCAAGAAGCGATTTACTCTGTAGATCACCTGGATGAATGATGGTAGCTGACAACACAGTGACCCCTACAGTCTCTAAAAGTAAGTTCATTTTACCTGACCAGCCACCTGAAGGTTAGGTGCATGGTCTGAACTTACGATCCCATAGCAGAACCACCACATCTAAAGGCTGTTTTATCCCATGCTAAGAAAAAGATGAACATCCTGGAAAAGATTTTTTTGTTGTTGATTATTAAAGGACTTACCTACCTTGATATGACTAGGCTCATGAGTTTTAAGCAGCTAATTGTGAGTTGTATCCCATCCCATAAATGAATTTCATAACTTCTTATTGCATAATAATTCATAATAGTATTTTGCAATACAAAATACACTGCATATGTTGAAAACAGTTAAAATTGATAGATAATAAAATACTAAAAGTCAGTTATATGAGATAAAATGATGGGGTTTTCAATTATGTTTTTGCTTCAAAAACAAGTACCCTTAATATTTAATTTGAGATTATGATACCTCTGTTAATCTACTTACTCTAGAAATAAAGTGAGACAAGGACTGTTCTTTCGCCCCAAGGGCAACCAGCACTGAGTGGCTTGTATCTGTGTATATAGACTCGCTTCACACCCACAGCAGGGCTGCATCCAAAGTGCTGCATCCCAACAAAGGCTGTTGGGAATGCATACTGAGGACACCAATTACTAAATCAGACTGAGCCAGGAAACAGGCCTGACCTCTGTCATACAACAGGGATAATCTACTTAGAATAGCCTAGAAATTATATTTACTGGTATCTGTATATATCACATAAACTAAAACAATTTCAAGCAATTCTTTCTGAATTTATAAAAGAACGAATCCACTTAACCCATGAAAAGCATGGAGCAATTAGCAGGAAGTGGAATTTAAGAGCTAAATTCACGTCAGTGACACCAAACTCTGTTTCAATGAAGAGTATTTTCTGTTTATTCTAATTATATGTTAGCTTATTTATGTGCTAGTTCATTCAAGGTAAGGAAATCAACTGGGAACCATAGTAATGGGAAAATTCTTTATTCTGGTTTGGAATGATGAAATCTGCTATGGTATAATCTTAGACAATATGGAGTTCTGAAGCAATTAGTGCAAATTTCTTGTATAGATTATATTTTAAATTCATCTTAGATGCAAACCATGTATTTAAAATCTCTCCTGCCATGCTTATGCATCTAGGACATCCAAGATAATTTTATTTAACTAATAAAAATGATTTTTAAAATGCTTAGTTTCTGTATTTTAATTAAATTCCAGTATCCATGCAATAGCTATTTGGCACTTACTTTTGGGGAATGGGAAGTTAATTAACTCTTTAGTAAATAAGCAATTTGTCATTCACACTTTCCAGTAAACAGAAATGAAAAAAATAAAGAATCTAAAAGTAGGTTATTCTGGGTTGTTCTGTGTATTTGCTTAAGTAAATGCATATAGATAGATGATATTTAATATTTACAAAAGGATGTCCCAGATTCTGCCAGCCACTGAAGATGTGCATAAGGACATACGTATTACAATTTTTTCTTTATTTTCTTGTTTTGATTTAAAAGAAAAAAGTAACATGCAAGTTTTCATTTATTTAATGCTATACTTTGTGTAGTCTTGAGAAGAGTGAGATTGAAGAAGTATGCTAAGCTTCATGGATGATGAACTCCATTAGGAGTAACTCTTCCATTAGAAGGAAATTCAAGACAGACACCACTTGGTCAGGTTGGACTGGACCCTGGGCAGCCTGATCTAGTGGGTGGCAACCCTGCCCATGGCAGGAGGCTTGGAAATGGGTGATATTTGAGGTCCCTTCCAGCCCAAGCCATTCTATGGTTCTATGATTCTTTAACTTGGAAACTCAGACTGATATAATCTTTCAGTGGTGGAGAATGCAACCCTTCTCTGCACTGTCACTGCTAGTGCTTACCTTTTCTGCATGTTAGAAGTCTTTGTTAGAAGACTTTGGTGCAATATCTAACAACCTTCTTGCTGAAGTTTATTATATGGTAATTTACCAAGGACACACAAATCATTAATTCCTTCTCTTTTCTTTGGTTCTATTTTCCACAAGTCTAAGGAAAAAAAAAAAATATATAAAAGGTTATCTTGTCTCCACTGTTCTTTACCTTAGCATATGTAAACTTCAAGAAATATTTTCTAAGAGTTTGCAGTACTGTCTTAAGATCACAGAATCACAAAATAATAGAATGGTTTGGGTTGGAAGGGACCTTAAAGATCATCCTGTTCCAACCCACCTGACATGGACAGGGACACCTCCCACCAGACCAGGTTGCTCAGAGCCCCATCCAGCCTGGCCTTGAACACTTCCAGAGAGGGAGCATCCATAACCTCTCTGGGCAACCTGTTCCAGTGTCTCACCACCCTCACAGGAAAGAATTTCTTCCTAATATCTGGCCTAAATCTCCCCTCTTCCAGCTTATGGCCATTACCCCTAGTCCTATCACTACATGCCCTTCTAAAGAGTTCCCTTCCAGACGACAGTAAAGAAGTAAAGTATCAGAAACTGAGGTCCAGAGAGGGAAGAAGGTTTAGGGTCAGGGATAAACCTCATAAAGTCTTTGGAAGGGTAAGGAATGTAGAGTATCACATTTTACATTTTGGTCCTAACATGTAAAGCATTCCATGATCTCAGCATGGCATTCCTAAAAGACAGCCTAACTTCTCCTTTGGCCAAGATGGGGACATTCATACCAAATAGAAGGCAACTAGGTTATCTTATAGCGGAGTCTGATGCTAATTGTTTTCTGAAATTCTGCATCAGACTCCCTTGCCACAGAACACACAGTGTGTAATTGGAATCTGGTTAGCAAAGGTAGGAGAAGCACCTAACAGGTTTCATAATTAAGGATGTTTCAGCTGTGCAACTTGACTTCGTAAGACATAGAATGAGAATTTTTTAAACAGAAATTAATTTGCTTTTGAAAAGTTTTGTTTATCTTATTGAAATTTAATTAAAATCCATTGATAACAAATGACGAGGTTTCTGCTGTGGTAGTTACTCAGGCGATCATTTTCATGCTGATGCTGACAGAATCTTGAAGTCAAACCCAATAATTAAATTCAGCAAAGAACAACTGAGGAAAAATATTGACTGAAGCATCAATTCATGCATTTTTTTTTTCATGAGGTACAGCATCTTATACATTGCAGTGGAGCCTGTTTGTAGTGAAGTCAATTTGAGCTGTGTCTTGGGTAAAAAGTATGACAGAAGTGGGCATCAGTTCCTGAAACTTCCTACCATAAAGATGTGAATTTAAAAGGGAAGGAGGAGGAGGTCACTTGTGCAGTGCTAGAGATTTCGGCAGCTTGAGGTAAGTAAGCAGACTGTGCTGCTTTTTGTTCTTTTCAGGATGGGAGAAGGAAGACAGTCACAACATCTAAAGGCCCATCTTAGTTTCTCTTCTTACAGTTTCTTATGTATAAACAACAAAAAATGTCTTTCAACAAATGAATCAGAGATGGCTTTTTTGGTCACTATGAAATCACAGCTCAGAGCAGACTGGCCATCATGAAACAGTGTTACGATAGGATTTTTCAGACAGTGACTAGTCCTTGAGTTGTGTCCTCAAAATTTAAGTCCAAGCCCTGACTGCCCTCTACATTGATCAAGTGAAACGTACTTTTGTTTCATCGCTTTGTCACTTACATCAATACTGGGGCTAAGCCATATCAGGCCTTAAAGTGTAAGCAGAAGTGACATACCATAGAGACCCATCCCATCCAGTGTGTCTTTCTTTCTGGAAATTTTCTGTTTTGTTGAAATATGTCTAGACTGTGATGCATTAAATAAAAATAAAAATAAAAAAAAAACCCTACTACATTTTATATGCTATCTTGGGTTTTATATGAATGTAAAACTGAATGTTACACTGAATGCATTTCTTCCACCCTGTTTTGATTTCTATCCGACTCTCTATTCCTTTCAGTTCCCACTCCACTGAGTTCCATTTGCATAACACGAAATATTCATTAACACCTGACCAAAGAAAGAGTCTGAGAAATCTTTCACAATACATCCATTTGAAAATGAATCAATCATGATTACTTTCATGCAGCCGTTTTATAACCAGTTTTTCACCCATCTTTTCACTTTACCTGGACCATGTCTCTGCAGCCTTCTTGTGAGAAAATAATATGAAACAGTGTCAGGAGCCATCCTAAAGTTAAGTATTTTACTACCTCAACTTCCCTATTTTGAAGCATGCTATAAAAGGAAATTAAATTCATTTAACTTTTATTTTTCTTACAAAAAAAAAATTACTACTCATTTCCTCTTATGTCTTTTCAAGTAGTTATTGTTCAATTTTGCCTCTGTTTTTTTATTATTCTTTTTTCCCCAATTGAAGTTAAGCTGGCTTAAGATTCTTTATCTTTTTCTTCCCTCCTCTTCCCTTTTAAGAATACTCACAGCATCACAGCATTCTCTTTTTCTATCTTATGGAATCTCATCTGGCTTCATGGACATCTGACAACAACGCTGAGATTTTTTTCCATAAATTGTCTGAGAATCCAATTTGAATGCATTTAAGTGTTCTCTACAACCTCTTCTATTTTTGGACTACTTTGATTTTTAGTTCTTTGCTTCTGACACTCACATTTTAGCCATCTGATACGATTACAGTTGACCTTCTTGCTGAAAATGGAAGTAAAAAGCTATCAATTATTTAAGCCTTCTTAAGGCTTCTAACGAGCGAGGAGGAAAAGCAGCTTCTTAAAATACCCGTCTTGCTGAAGAATCAAGAAGATCCAAGCTAGGAAGATGTTAATGAGTTTGCTGCATAGCAGTGTCCATTCCCTCATGGGATGATCTAAATCAGCAGAGATTTTCTTTCTCTTAGCCCAGAATAGAAACGGACTCTTGTAATAGAGAATGAAGGCTGAGAGGAAGAACTCTGTTCTTGTGTACAACACTTTGTAGAAACCAGAACTCTTTATTGAGAGCTAGGATCCAGAAAAGATGGATCTGCCGGGTTCCAACAAACACAGGATAAACTGGTTTAACCTAGTGATTTTAGGAAAGTAATACATGCATATGTAAAAGAGAGAGGAAGAAATGGGGGGACACAGTGATTGTGGAGCTGGTTGGGCTGTGACTGATGTGATAATACCAATCAATTTTTGTGGATAAATGCAGTTCATGTGAGGTCATAATTGCTCATTGATCTTTTCACTGTACTAATACACATGTTTCAAAACTACCGTGCCTGTTTTGGACTGCATTCCTTTCCCCACTGTTGCTACCTCACTTACTTTCTCTGTTTTCCGTGTCTTCCATAGAAGTTGTCTGAAGTGACACCTCTGGTTCTGACACAGTTACGTAACACAAAAATGAAAAACTAGAGAGGCTATGTACAGAAACACAGGAAAATTCAGAACCTGAGACAACATTCATGTCCAAAAATTTCTAAAAAAGCATTTTTCAAAAGATCAGAATCTAGGGGATATTCCAAAGTGTGGGAAACCTGCTGATGTGCATCACTAATAACAAATGATGAATGAGATCTCCTGTGAAATCCAGTGTAACATCAGTAAAGGAACCAAAAGAGGAAAAAAAAAAAAAAACACAATTAATACAGAATTAATGACACGTAAATAATTAATAGGGAATATAATTAATTAATACTAGTCTCCAAATTTTTACAGAAAACACATCTCATAAAACAAATGCAATTTAAATGTTTGATGATTTTCCAAGACTGGCTAATTAAGGTAACAACAAAGATGTAATATATTTAGACTTTCATACGGTGTTTGACTTTTTGCTGCATAACATTTTGAATAAAAAATCAGCACTATGTAATACCAGTAAAGTATGTGTTAAAGAGATTAAGAACAGACTAATTCACAAACCTGAAAAAGAGGTTGTCAATGGAAAGTCATGATGGAGAAAGGATGCTTTCAGTAGCATTCTGCATTGACTGTTGCCAGGTCTGTTGGTACCACATAGTTCTGCAAGGCAGCTTGCAATCAATGTCGGTAATGTTTGCGGGTAACAAAATGACTGTCAGCATGCTAAATAATGCAGGGAACGGAGCAACGGTGCACAGCAATTTGCATCACCCAGTGAGCTGATCCCAAACAAGGTTGTAAGCTGGGAGGAATGGGGAGGAAGATTCTCAGGCTTGGCATGTGAACCACTCACATGGGCAGTGGTGTGTTAGGAAAGGGACTGCAACCTCAGTAGCGAGCAGACTAGAAAATAGGGCAGGGAGGTGAGTCTTTGTTGAAGGACACATTTTTTCCTCTTACTGACACACCTATGTTTGCATGTGATTTTTCTGATTAATCTTTTCCTTGGAATAGATCCATTTTCCTGGACTGACTCTTGAAGTAACACCTGTATTTTTTGTCTCCTGTTGGCTTGTGTTGACCTATATAAAGATTTTCTCTGTTGATAGGGGATTATGCATTGTTCACTCATAGGTATTGGCTAAGCAGCTTTTCTCACTATTAAGTCCATTAAATTAGTCCAATGTAACAAAAGTCTCATACTTCACATGAAAAACACCTTTGCTGGTGCATATAGTGAATATACTGTGTCAAAAGTTATGAGCACCCAGTTTCCATTGAAGTCAAGATGGTACCTACATCAAATTCTTGCTTTGCTAGGAGTTTGGGCCATGAAAACTGAATTTCCAGCTGATGTAAACGTGGACAAGATCACTGAGTTACTGGTTTTATGGAGAAGTAATGGTCCTTTCTTTTTTTAACGGTATGCTTTTCTTTTCTCTTTGTCTCTTTCTCAGTTCCAGTCATTCATAATCCACTCTCTTATTTTTCTATTTTATAGCTATCCTGCAGGAGTAATGTGAAACATAATCAATCAGTATTTGTAATGCACTCAGAGTCTATCAGGTGGAAGGAAGCGTATAAATGCAAATTGTTACAATTGCTGTTACACTGCTGCCAAGGGACAGGCAGACAGAATCAGGCCCTGCTATATTCAGAGATGCACAAACTCAGTCACACCTCGTGAAAGCAGTCAGAAGATAAAAGCTGAGGAAGTGGCAGGAAAACAGAAGTTTAATGGAGTATGAGAAAGGATGGTTCTGGGATTGTTTGGTAGTTTCGGACTGAATACTTTTTTCTGCCGCAGATTTTTTCCCCAGTTTTGTTTCTACCATTGACTATGATACGTAGATTTGGAATATATTTACATTGGCTGACCTATGTTGATGTTAAAGTGGTGACTCAGTGTTTCTGGGCTCCTCTTATAGCCACTGTTATCTCACGTATTTTGTATGGCGCAATGCATGTGGCTATTATTAGACACTCACAACAATGAGGAGGTTTCATATGGTAAGAGAAAATATGCCCAAGTTTCTCTCCACTGACAACAAGGTAGGTCCAGACAACTGTCTCACATATGGGCATTTCTACTGATTATGAAAATCCCATCCTGCAATTACCTCTGTTAGTAAATCGAACAGAGCCAGGGAAAATTCTCAGTCACTGGAATGCACTAACATGAATTCTTTAGTTTGTAGCATGGCCTGAGGAACAATTTTGGCCCAGGAAAACCATCACTTTTCCAACCCAGTCGAAAGTAGTTCAAGATCCGCCATCAACCAGGGACCATTCTGAGCTGTCAGTTTGGATGCAGCTGTTCCAGAGGCTGAGATACTTTAATGCTAGACACAGTCATGCTGTGCCAGCTGGCCCTAGGGCTAGAAAATGGGCCCTGGCACTGCTTTGCTTATCAGGATAGTCATATCCACAGCTCAACACCCATCAATGCTCTGCCGGGGAATGCTCAGCAGTTCACCAAAATAGACAGTGATCCCAAGCTGGTAAGACACTTACAGCCCCACTGGATCTAAACCGTTTGAGTACCAATCCATAGGAACTGTGTGGCAGGAACAGGACCACATCCCCTCCAAGCAGAATTCAATTGTTGCACATTCCCTCAGCCTCCATCAGTACTTTTTTGTTGGCTTTTTTTTTTTTTTTAATTCTGAATTATTTTTAAAAAAACAACAACAAAAAAAAGGTAGACTTGAACATTTTGCACGGACTTATGACCACGTAGGTTTGCTCTTCATGGACTTTGTTCTATTGGTCTGCTATTATAAGGAAAGGAAATGAAGATTCTGGTAATAAAATGTTCAATGTTCGTCATCCTGAGATTCTTTTCTTGGGTAATATGTTCATTAGTCTTCATGCTCCTTTTTGACCTTTGTCGAAAGAGCCTTCCATGCCACTAAACAGCTAACAACAGCATTAGACCAGATCTATTGCATATATATGCTGATTTCACGTCATTCTAAGTACATAAATTCCTGAAGTTGGCAGCACTCAAATGGTGCCTTTGCTCCTTCTCATCGGTTTCTGTACCAGCTTCTCTAACTGCATTCAGCTCTGTCCTCACAGGACTCACAGCAAAGGCCATCTCAGGCCATTTCAGAAAAGGCAGAGTCAAGCTGGCAAAATTAGTTGAGGTAGCTTGTAATAAAGGAGAAGGAGGAAGTCTCTTGGGAGATTTTATAAAGACTGTCACTCCTACAAGACTAGTAGTATTTTTTTCTTTTTGAACCCAATACTACATCTGGCACCACCCTCTCATTTGGGCTAAATAACAACACTACCCTCAATTTACAAGGAGGAAGTGAAATCATGCAAGGCAAGTATCCAAAATATTTTCAAATTAACAATTAGTACCATCTGTTTTTTTACACCGATTCCTATACTCAGAAGTGCTTTCCAGCTTCCTTGGGATCTGCATCAAAAATGCATTGCAGTCGCTTCACTGGGTCAGCTTGAAAACCCACAGGACAGATACAGCCTCTTCATAAAGCCCTCAAGGAAGACACTGATAGCAGGTATAATTTACACTTCCATAGATCTCCATCTAGAGATGAGTTGTAAGAGACACCTTTGTTTTCAAAGTACTTTTCCAAATAGGCAGGGACATGAAAATAAAGACATATGGTGCCTGGAGAAATGAATATTCATTGTTAGCTTTTATGATTGTAGCAAGCACAGTAACAAGAGCTGAAAATACGAGTTTTAATTTTTGCAGAAGTGATAAGGAGGGATGTGTGTGGGAATGTCTTTGTTTGATTTTTTCACACATCTGAGGTAGCTTCCTCAGTCATTTCCATTTTCTCCAGCTGAATCAATATTTTCTCTCCTACAAAAGAAAACAAAATCACAACTTAACATCCCCACCCACACAAATGACGTTACTTAACTGTCTGCATGCTCCTACCTATCTTTGCAGTCTGTCTTCTTTTAGCGTTTTTCAGACCTCAAGACATATAATACATTGACATTATGCATTTTTTGATACTCTTACTTGTCACAGATCTCGCAGCTCCATGCTGACACTGAAGGCTTTTATCAGGTAACAGTGTAAATTAACTAAAACTGCTTGGAAAAGAATATTTAAGTAACCAAAAAAAAAAAAAAAAAAAAAAAAAAAAAAAAAAAAGAAATGAAAAAAAAGAAAACAACAAAAAAGAACACTAAACAGGAGCAAAACATGATTATTTCTTTCTATTAAATTTCCAACAAAGTTTTTAGTGTTTGGAAAAAACAAAACGAAAATTATTTGGAGAATTAATCAGAAAAAAAAAAATTAAGTCTGTTTTCAAACACTTGGTTTTTAAATTGTCAGTTTTCATTTTTCAAAACCAAAAGATATATTGTTGTAGGAGAGACAAAACAATCCAGTAAATATGGAGTGCACAATACTTTTATGCACAATACTTTCACAATCTGGTTTTCATGTGTGAAAGTGTTGTCTAACTTCATTCAACAAATATTAACCCTTTGAGATCCATGGCAATTTTTATGTATATAAGTATGCTGTTATAATTTTGGCAATTTTACCAATGGCCCTGTAGCTACCTGAAGATATAGTGCATAAGTGAAGGGATAAAACTTTTACAATAAGCTGAACTTTTGAAAATATATCAAAACGCAAAGGGTCTGATACTTGCTTCCTCCCAAACAAGAATTCTTATTCACATGCTAACTCTCTATGCTTTTTGTTAACATTGGTTGTTTTATTTTGCTCCCCCGGTCCCCACTTGGAAGTTCAGGAACATGAGAGACCTGGGCAGCCTGACCAGCAGTGAAGACCGAGGCAAAGAACTCATTAAGTACCTCAGCCTTCTCCACATATGAGAAGGCCAGTTCTCCCTTTCCATTCATTAGAAGAGGAACACTCTCCTTCACCTATCTCTTCTGACCTATGTAGCAAAAGAAACCCGTCTTGTTGCTTTTTACATCCCTCGCCAAGCTTAATTCTACCTGTGCCTTGGCCTTCCTGATCCCATCCCTACATATCCTGACAGCACCTCTGTAATCCTCCCAGGCCACCCATCCCTGCTTACACTACCTATACTTTGCCTTCTTTTCCCTCAACTTGACCAACAGGTCCTTGCTCAGCCATGCAGGTTTCCTGCCTCCCCTGCCTGATTTCTTATTCAGGGGGATGGAGAGTTCTTGTGCTCTCAGAAAGATGTTCTTACAGTGCTGCCAGCTCTGCTCCGATCCCTTGTCCCTAAGGACAGTTTCCCAGGAGACGTCTTCCAACAACTCCTTAAACAGCCTGAAGTTCGCTCTCGTGATGTTCAGTGTCCTGACTCCACTCCTCGCCAGGCCCACGCTCCTCAGGATCACAAACTCAACCAGGGCATGGTCACTGCAGCCCCGGCTGCCTCCAATCTTCACCTCTTCGACCATCTCCTCCACATATGTTAGCACTACATCCTCTGGTCAGTCTGTCCAATACCTGAAGCAGAAGGTTGTCATTGACGGACTCCAGCAGCCTCCTGGATCAGTTGCAACTTGCCGTGTTGTTGACCCAGCAGATGTCTGGATGGTTGAAATCCCCCATCAGGATGTGAGCCCGTGCCTGCGACACTTCTTTCAGCTGAAGTACAAGTAAGAACACAAGAAAGAACAAGGTTTTTTGTTCTTTTGCTTTTTTTTTTTCTTCAATTTGTTTGTTTGCTTTTCCCTGGAGGTTGTCCGAGCTCTTACATCCCTCCCCGTACATACACAGACCCTCTTGCCTCCCCCTTCCCACCCCTGCCTCCCTGCCCAGCTCCTGTGCAGTGAAGGTCCTGCGGTGTAAGGAAGGTCAGAACTTAACTGAGAACTGTGAATAAGGGTTTTCTTTTTAAAATCCGCATTCCTAAAACTAAATTTACAACCACACTCGAGATTTTCCCACTTTGAAGTGAAAAATCATGTAAGTGTATGAACACAAACCATCAGTCTGTCTCAAGGCTGTTTTATCTATTCTTATATACATAGCCTTTGTGGCTATTGTAATTAATGACACTATTTAATGCCTTTTAGTACCTTCAACTATATCCACCCCATTATTAAACAACAACGACTTAAAATCGCTGTGTCAATAGGACAATTTGTATATTTCCTTGCTTGTGAATGAGCTGACTCTTCCTTCATCTATACCTATCGGTGCACCTATGCCCTGGGGTATCTCTGCAAGGAAAGTTCTATTGCTTTGTCTCTCTGCTACACAGTGTTTTTCCAAACTCATGTCTCTCTTTCCCTGTTCTGTAAAATCTTATTTTATCGTTATTACTGTTATTATTTGTACAGAATGATCTGTTCCCAAAGTTGCACCCTTTCTGTGCGTAGGCATCTGCAATTATTTTCCCCAGCTATAACTGCATTTTTCCGAACTGTGTCTTGTTTCAAATATTTCTGAGAGTATTTTGAATCTCTCTGTAGTTTATTTCTCTGGGCTCCAGACTCTGTTGCCTATTATTCAGCTCCTTCAGCTAACATCCCTGACAAGTTAGTTATTCCCTATTTAAATAGGATTCATGGGACGATACTAAGAGTGATAAAAACATCAGCATACTCCAATGCTGTTCTCATAATAGGAGCAGATGCCCTTCTCGTTTCTGAGGCATACTTCAAACTGACTTTTTAGATTCTCTATGGATTTTGCCATATAAGTTGACCAGCATAATGCACTGGTCAATTCATCATCCATGTTACCTGTGAGGCATTGATGCCAGATCAAACTCTACTATCATGTACTCCAAAGGACAGGCAAGACCAACAGCCAGAGCTGTTTGATGATTCTCCTTTATTTTCCTGACCAGGAAGGAACCAGCATGTGCTCAGTCATGCATTTCATCCCATCTTTCTTTACCCTCTCTTTACATGGTCAGCAGTGCCATGTCTGGATGCTCTTGGCAGACAGCATCTTGGCAGGAAGAAGTTGTCCAAGACTCAGAAAAGCTACAGAGAATCCAACCTTTGTGATACCTTATTTAGACACTAGAATGACCTACTCATCCTAGGGTGATCTAGATTGCTTGTGCTGGGTTCCTGAACTCTTCCTGTGGTCGACAGAAAGATCTGGCCAAGATCCTGAGCAATAATGAGTTCTGTGGAGAGCTTATTGGGCAAGGCCATGGCAATCAAGAGATGTAATTGCAGCTTTCTGCCTGCTGAACCAGGCACCAACACCACACAAGCCACAGAAACAACGAGTACCAACGCTCCAGGCACAGATTTTGCAGCCTGTGCTGAAGCCCTCACCATGGATGTTTCCCTGCAAGTAGCACCCATATTTAGATATTTTTAGATACACTTTTAGGTATATTTTTAGCATTCCTAGCCAGCTAAGAGAAGAGATTGTCTTGCTCTGCTCTGCCTGGTGAGGCCTCATGTCGAGTAGGGGGGGCAGGTTTGGGCACCTCAGTATAAGAAGAACACAAAATTTTTAGAGAGTGTCCAAAGAATGGTGAAGGGTCCTGGTGGACAAGATGTCTGAGGAGCGGCTGAGGTCCCTTTGTTTGTTGGGCCCAGAGCAGAGGAGGCTGAGGGGAGGCCTCATGGCGGCCTACAGCTCCCTCCCAGGAGAGCAGAGGGGCAGGTGCTGAGCTCTGCTCTCTGGGGACAGCAACAGGGCCCGAGGGCACGGCACGGAGCTGTGTCAGGGGAGGGTCAGGCTGGGGGTTAGGGAAAGGTTCTGCCCCAGAGGGTGGTGGACATGGCACAGGCTCCCCAGGGCAATGGGCACGGCCCCGAGCTGCTGGAGCTCAAGGAACATTTGGACACTGACCTCAGACATTGGTTTTGGGTTTGGGTGGTGCTGTGTGGGGCCAGGGGTTGGACCCGATGATCCTTGTGGGTCCCTTCCAACTCTCTATGGTTCAGTGGTATGATGACGTACACTGTCAAAACTGTTATAAGCCTGTGTGTGTAGCAATGAGGAATCAGATTCCAGCTTCCTACTCAAGGTCTTGCTCATGTGTGTAAGTACAAAGGCTCAATAAAGCCTTTACATTTAGACTTTATTCACTGGGAGCACTCAACCACCAGCATAAATGCATCATAAAACAGACAAAGAGCTGTAATTTGTACCAATGGAGCTTAGCATTTCCTGAGGCTGTTGAGGCAGATTTCCATCTCGGGCAATGCTTTAAGTTGAGCAAATGTGAAGCTGATCTAGTCTTTTGTACAAAATTTCCCACCTTCAACGGCTCCTTCTTTCTCTCTGGAAGAATGCTAGCCCACATTTGCAGGAAACACCAGATCAGCAGTATCTAGACTACAAAAAACAAAGGCAGGCTGAACTGGAAAGGTATGATGTGCTTGCAGTAAACATTCAAATCTTTAAAAAATTAAGCCAGTTTCACCGAAGCAGTTGTGAATTTAACCACTGATTTCAGTGAGGTAGGTTTCCCAGCCTCACTCATCATTTGGAAGAAGCTCATCATTCCACACTTCTGTAGGACCTCAGACTCCCAGTCTGAATCAATTGCTGGGTCTGTGACTGAGAGCAAGTCCTACAAAGCCCTCAAAGATGAGGTGCTCCTGCATATGTCCTGTTCCTCCACATGGAAGCGTGGAGGGTAGAGGTGGGGGTGTCAGTATGGCAGGAATTGCTGAAAAAGTTTTTCTCCAAAACGCTGGTAATTACTTCAAGCTGAACACAGCCTGCTGCTTTTCTTGGGCAGAGTGTGGTGTGACAGTCTCTAGTTCCCAGTTTCCACTCTCCTTGTTCTGGTTTCAGTAAGGGTTTATTATGTCAGAACCTTGCTCTCTTAGGCTTTGCACAGTGTCCTTGTTCCCATCCCAAAAATAAAGCAATTTCTGCCTGACAAAATTAGCAGGAATTTGATGGAAGCGATGCACCAAGCAGAGATACAATTTTGAAGGGAGTTGCTTTTGATTATATTCCTGACTTAGAATTACTATTTAAATATAAAGCTTCTGCAGCACAGTCCTGCCTTTTCTCCTGCCTTGCCTGCTAGGGATTGCCAGGACTGCTAGATTTGGATCTGCTGTCCCAAGCATCCCTGTCCAAAGATCCTGAAGAAGCAAAGGTTCCTGCCTGAAGAGTTGGTGGGCAGCCCTCCTGCTGCAAGCGCATGCATTTCTCTGCTGCTCTTCCTCGGTCCTGGGAGCTGCAGAATTTCTCTACTCTTATGTAATGGGCTGCTGGTGGCTTTGCTTAGAAAACCTCTTTTCCAGCTGGAGGGGCGTCAGGAACCCCATCCTATCTCCTCTGGGTCACTGCTCACAATGCTGCTGGCCAGGGGACACTGGTGTCAGGCGGTAGATATGTAGAAGGGAGCAGCAGGGCAGCTTCTCTCTTTTACCCCAGGCCTCTCCCGGAGTCCCTTTCTCCTTCATAGCAGCATGGGGCAGCTCCACCTGGGCGACCTCCGGTTGCAAATGAGGGAAAAAGGGGAGAGCTGGAGTGTGTGTCTTCATTCCCGGTGCAGCCGGGGCAGGGCTGGATGCCGCGGGGGGATGCAGCAGCTGTGGGACCGGGGCATGGGGAGCTGCTGCCGTGGGAAGCTCTTCGCAAAGTCCCTGGGCAAAGCCATCCTCTGGCAACTGGAGGGGAGCAAGGAGTGCCCGGGGCTGTCGGATGGACCAAGGAGGGGGACGAGGGAGGGATCGGGGGATGTTAAAATGCAGCATCATCCTCCCGCCCCTGACAATTCCCCACGCGTGTGTGTGGAAGGAGGGAGGGAAGGAGGAGGGCAGCGGTGCTTTGCAGCCTTGGTGGGGGGGCGGCTCGCCGCTTCTCGCTGCCCCGCCCGGGAAAGCGGGGCTCGCCGCGGAGCGGGCACTGCAGAGC
>VXAV01003942.1:396276-408066 GCA_013399715.1 Alectura lathami
TAGAAAATTCCTCTGTAAGAGTAGGATTAACAAGGTTTTGTCCAGCCTTCAAAATTCTGGGGGCAGCAGAAAATTCATGTAAACCAGATTGAATGCTCTGAAAGAAAGAATAATACTTAAAGTTTAGAAAAGTCTTTCAGGAGAGGTACACTCCAATTACTGCTCACTTGTCTAAAGCCATCTCCTAAGAACAGGGGAGGAAGGAACTATAGATTTTTATGAAGAGAAAGATTTTTACATGTGCACTCCGTAAATTCCTTGCAAACTGAAAACAAATTTAATGGTACAAGATAACAACAGATGGAAATATAATGTGTACAATTTCATTGATTACCTGAAAGAATAAGGACTGAAAAGTTTTCCCATGAAGATTCCTCACTGTTCCAAATCTACTCTCAAATAAGCCTGAAGCAGTTTGGTTAGCACTCGCAAGGATGCTGAATACTAACAAACATGGCTATAGTACAAAGAAATTCCTCTTCATTAGTAGGGAATAAGAGGTGGATGGCAAGGATTATTGACACATGATAGAATATTTCAAAAGCTGTGATAAAACCGCTAGGTATATCTATAGTAAAAAGGTTTGCAGCTAGCTCACTTTGGATCTTTGAGGAGAAATTCTGTGCCCATGAAGGTTATAACATGCTTCCTATGTCTGTCCTCAAAGGGTAGTATAGATGGGGTAAATTACTCTGTGAACAAGCTCTGCAGCTAACAAACCTGAAACAATAGCAAAATCAGTACCCTTGCCTTAAGTAACTTCTATACCCACATTTTATAGTTTATGCACTTCAGCCTTGTAACCCAAGAACTTAATACTTTTCTTCCTCTCTGCAAGAACTTTTAACTTCCATCAGAAGTTTATCTCCTCTTAACTTCCATCAGAAGTTTATCTCCTCTTTAAAGCAAGCACATTGCCAGCAGACCAGAATTAAGTATTTTGCATTTGTAGACAAAATGTAGGGGTCACCAGGGAGGGGCTGTCATCCACAGCAATGTTGCGATTTGGTGTCCTGCCATGCTGCAAGAATCACTGCAGGTGAACTGGACAGGCATCACTGAGCACCCTTCTACCAATGAGTAGACACTGGAGAAGAAGCAAGTTACACTTGAAAGAAAAAAAATTATATGTCAAAAGCAATTGGAAAAGATCTCTCAATCATCAGTGCTGAAAGAAAGGGAAAAAAAAATAGTCAATTTTGAGGATGGTTGTGCATTTTGTTTTCTGTTCTACTCAGTTCGCACCTGAAAGCCCAAGAATTGGAGAGACAGGAAGTACATGGGCACAACCTGCCTTCATCTGGGCTGCTAGCAAGTCTGCTTGGACACACCACTGCCCATTCTGCTGTTCCAGAAGTAATAAAACCTGCCATCATCCGGCTAGTGCCAAAGGCAAATAGGAGTTTTTTTTGCAGAAGTGGTTGCAGAAAAATTAATTGATGATAGGCTTCTTGGCAGTTTGCAACCATAACATTTGTGTGATGTGCTGACACTGTGTTTTTATTCCCTGCTAATCAGATATTGCTCTCTTTACTGCGCAAGGGCATCTCTTCTAGCTGTTGGTATGGTGATGGCAGACCTCCATGCAATAATAACTCAAGCACACAACATCTTTCATTTCATATCAGCACATATTTTATAAGGTCTCGGAATACTCCCCAGAAACAAACTCAGCAAAACAGCCAAAATGTGATGGTCTGCTTGACCGCTTCATGCTGTGGAAATCCAGCTTTGCAAGCCTCCCCCTTGGCTTCAGTACAAATTCATACCTCACCCAATGAGCCAAATCCTAAGAGACAATCTCGATCTTTATTTGCACAGACCTGGACTCATTCCACCTGATATAACTGAGTTGCCTACATATGAAACTCTGCCTTTCTGAGCTCCCTGTAAGGCAATGAAAAGAGGCAGACATCTGTAGATCTCAACAGAGTCACGCTAGATTGTTCTCTGTCTGTCTCTGTGGTTGCAGATGGAGTAGGGCTATTAGACATCTCAGATAAATACCTAAATTTGCCCAGGAAAGATAGATAGATCAAATCAGATCTATCAGCGAGCTGCTTGGGGTGTCTAAGCGGAATGAATATCCTTGAGATGACCTTCAGGCTGCATCTACACTAGTATAGTCTATACTTGTATATGAGTACAGTGTAGTATGCTATACTAATAAGGTATAGATGAGTGCCTCGTGTCAGACAGGACATGGGATCTACTTTCTCTGTACAGTTACAGAGTCCCTGGCATGCTCATGTTTTCCTAACCAACTCTCAGACAGTTCAAAATTTGGAAACTCTTTAGAGCTAGCAAAACAGTTTGGGAAGAATTTAATATCAAGGTAATATCATTAATATAACTAGAACTTGTGGTTGGCCTCCAGGTCAGGGAATGGCCATATTGATTGGATTGTACTATGGAGACAGCCTGGAAGAGTGAAGAAGGCAAGACTGCAAATAATCAGAAGTTTATAGTGAGAACATTAGGTTAGATACACACTAGTTTGGAAACATGGGCTTTGCTATGGAGCAGTTTGCAGGAAGGAGAGTTGACAACTGCTGCATTGGGACATCCCAACATGAGGCATCCTGAAAACCTTTTCTTACCCCTAGAAAAAAGAAGGGAGCAGAAATGAGCTGCCTTCAGGAGGAGAGCAAGCCAGCCCTGATACCCCATGCTCAGCAAGGTGACACTGGTTGGAGCTGATTACAGCCCTGCCAGGGCATGGTCATCTCCAGCAATAACTGTTTTCCCATGCCCCTAGCAATACAGAATTGGCTGCAGCACAAAAATTAGCAGTGAATATGACTGAATATGTCTTTTTTTTCAATTGTTTGTCCACCACTGAATACCTTTCAAATATGCTGCTCCAAAGCTCATCTTTAGTTCACATATCTCTCTCTCGTCCCGTGGTGCAAGGCGTCACCTAGGACAGGTGTAGATGATTTACAGAAATGCACTTGTGACTGTCGGGTTAGCATGGGCAGCATGGAATATGGAATATGGAAACCCACAAGGAACAAAGGAATAAAACTCCTTCTCTGGTCTCCCCCTCAAGGAGACACTGAGGAAACCTATAGCTTCTATTCAGCTTCTGCCTCTTGTGAGATTCATAGAAACTTGACATCTCTTCTGTAGCTAAGTTTGAAGGCAAGAATTGAGAAAGTATAAAAAAGAAACATTAAAAAAAAAATAGAGGAATAGTGTTGTAAGTGTCTATCATTGAGAATACCTATAAAATGAATAAATCTTTTCTATGGATTCTGCGAGTGATTACTGGCTGAAATCATAGCAGCCGAGGTGAAGTCGTTCTATTTACTGTTTAACCAACATTCAGTGAAGAAAATAGATACATTGAAGGACAGAGACCTCTTGCATTTCATTGATAACTTATAAGAAAGTAGAGGCTGTAGTTAGGAAGATGATAATTCTGGTTCACAGGAATTTTTCCAGAAACATGAGAAGTGCTTCCAAATCAGTTGAACTGCTCAGAGAAAAGGTTCAATACAGTGGAAGTTATTTAGCAGAATTCACCATGAAATTGCTTTTAAACTTCTGAGACTACCAAAGCGGAAGAGAAGACAGAAAAAGAGAGCAGAGTGTAGAAATCTTCACTTTGCTCAGCTGAGCACCAGGATTCTTGCACAGTTACAGGACCCCTGAAACTGGAGCTGTTGGAAGATTCACTGGTGCCACTGCAAACCCTGAGCAAGGGGCAGCAGTACTCTGGTGTTAGTTCGGCACACCTCTGTATATAACGAGAGCATACTTACATGATGCTTTCACCTTCTGTGGTGGTTTAACCCACGACAGCTTCCAGCTGTCGCTCGCTCACCACCCCCAGGCCGCAGAGGCCTGGGCCTGCCAGCGTTCGGCCAGCGGCCAGTATCAGCGGGATGGAGGAGGGAAGTGAGAGAAAGAAAAAAAGTTAGAACTGGAGAGCTAAGATAAAAACTGGCTTACTAAAAGAGCTAATGAAAAGAGACAAAAATGTAAAGGGGATATAAGAGTAATAATACTGATAACTGGAATAAAACAGTGACTTACAAGAAAGACGATTTCTCACCTACACACAAGCCCAACCTGGAAGCAGAAAAAAAGGCACACAAGCCCCGGCTTCCCCCCCCCCTGCTCCCACCATAAAGCAGGGGGAGGGCCACGACATGATGTATATGGTATGGAATAAATATGGTATGGAATAAATTGACCTCATGGGTCAATTTAAATTAGAGGTCCTAACTCCGCTCCTCCCCCACAGCTTCCTAATCCCTTCTCTTCCAGCATTCACAGATTCAACTATGCTAGAAACCACGACACCTTCCCATCCTATGTATTTAATACTAATATTAAATTTGGAAGAATAATGTTGTATCTAAATGGGGCATTGAAGATGATTATATAGGGTTTTTTAGGAGTACATGTTTGCTTTAGTAACTTCCTTCTCTTGAAAATGTAGTTTTGAAGACACAGGGTGCATCTTACAGACCCCAGATGACATTATTAAAAGAAAATGAACTTTAATGCTGCTTGCTGTTACATTTTTAATTTTTGCCTTATTGGTCTGGTTTCTATTCAGCGATCTTTATGCTTGTACAGTGCAATTGGAGCCTTATGAATAGAAACATCATTCTAACAATCATTTATCAGCTCAAGAGATATAGACTAAACTGTACAAATTTCTGGCTCGGTCTTACAGTGATAACTCATGACAGTATCTGAAATCACTTTTAGTTCTTTAAAACTGAAAGGAAACAGCAATTTGCAATGTCATAGTTTGGATGAATGGGCAACATTCTCTGAAGCAATCACCTAAAATCATCTGATATGTAGGTTCCTGTAGGAGGCAAACAATCTTGAAATGTCATTTTAAAACGAAACATAATTTTGTATTCACTTCCACATTTAAATTGTAGTGATTTATATAAATAGTTCATTCATTTTATATTTATTGTTTTCTGCCTAAGTAAATTCAACGCACTGAGCACACATTGTGAAGTGCTACTCACAAAGCTTTGCTGACATAAAAGTAATATAAAGAAAAGCATGCCGTGAGATCAGTGATTCATTGAGAATGCTCAGCACCCTGCTTCTTGTGTAGATTATCATTTTCTTTCTTCTGAGCTTACTAAGCAAACACCTTTTTATTTTATTTTTTTTTGCTAACACACTAACAAGCTGCTACTTTCCAGACTTCTTAAGTCTCTCAATTACAGCTATCAAGCCATTAAATGTGGTCTGCAGTCTGGGCTCAGGTTATCTCTGTTTTAAGCCCCTTGTAATGACTGGCACTGTAACATGTTAAAATATATCAAAGGCACTAAGAGCAGAAGGACTGAAGAAGTTGAATCTAGCAGTTTCATTTTAATTTCACAGCACTGGTCTTTTTACAAGGGGCAATGTCCTGTTTGTCAGACTTTTTAGTGAAGGAAAAGAGGTAGATATCATTTCCTATCACCATGCAAATGTTGTCTGATTCTTATTGGTCAGAGAAACGAAGGAATACACACAGTAATTGCTGAGGTAGGAATGTCTAATCCAAAATATTTTAGTGTCTGCTCTTAAAGCCAGCACTAGTGATGTACTATTGTATCCGTTATCCCATAAAGATAAAGACCCATGAGAAAATTGAAGAGGAACAGGGCATCAGTTGTCTATTCTGTACTAATTTGTTAGCTCCCTGGCATGATTTTGACCTTTCCATGGAAATTTTCCAAATAATTCCTAGGTGCAAAGCAGGTTTTGGATGTTACTACTCTGTTTTGTAAGCTGAAGATGTGTAATACCATGGAGATGCCTTGACTGAACGAGTTGGCCTCAGTGACAGAGAATTAACCCTAGAAATGTTTAATTTACTAGGATGTATGTAAATCAGAGTTCTTCAATGGCTGGTATAGGAACATATGAACATAAGAATATTCAGCAGAGAAAGAATTCCTTTTCCAGTCCTTCTTCCACTCTGTTCCTCCTCGATGTAATAGGAAAGTGCATATTCAAAACAATTTAATGTACAAAATTATTTGCATCTGGAATAACGGATCTTCCATATAATAATGTGGAAAAGGTGGGCAGTTAAACCAACAGGATTACTGCTGCTGGTATCCCTAGCAAAAAGAACCCCCCCAAAATAGAAATAGTTCTCATATATTGCTTTGAGGTTACAGTGAGTGTTGCCAGCATCATATTTAAGTGAAAAGCTTAATTACACCCCACTGGGACAGGTTGCTAAAGGTCAGGCTTCAGCTACACTAATGAGCAGCTAAATGCTGCTAACTGGGAAAGGCTTTTTTAAGTACTGCACAAGCCAACACACTCATATTTTTAATGCCAACATTGGGCATATTAGATGTCTGTGGGAGCGTTGCCATGAAATGAAAGCTCATTGTGTGCTTTATTTACAACCATTTCACCAGGTTTTATGGGAAGCAGCTTGAAGATGAAGCCATGCACTACAAAACTGGGAAAGAGCTGGTGGGTTTAATTCTAGGTCTGTGTGGGACCACTGGCTGATGATTTCGGGGTGAATCAGAACTGAAGAGGGAAGGAGGCTGTTGTCTGTGGAAGCCTTGCCTCTTGAACATGTTAAAAAGGACCAAAGGAAGGCTTCTGTGGATTTTGGAAAAAGCAGAGGACATCTGCTATCTTCAAAATTGGAAAAGCAACCTCTTTTAACAGATGCCTATTTGTATGGTTTCCTTTTTCTGTGTTTTGCTCCAACAAGGCATGAATCCTCAAAATTTGACCTATGCATATATTGACTGAGACCAGGATTTAACCATACACACTGCAATAGAAATTCTGTGATGCATGAGAACAGTAGGGGTTGGTCAACTCTAAGTGCACATGGAAGGATCCTGATGGTTTTTTAAAACCAGATTTTTTTGCACTGATTGGCATGTCATAAAATTGGTGTGATACCTATAACAACCTCACAAAATCCATGATATGCATCAATGTATGTAGTCTATGTGACAATCGATGCATGAATCACTGTATCAGTCCATGGCAAACGAATCAACTTTAATCAGTGTTGTATTCAAATGGTGAGGGAAAATAGGGCATGAGACCATACACTGAATGTGATAACTACTTAAATCAGCTCAAAGACAGGTTTCTGAATGGTATTAATATAAGACTGAGATTGGTAAAGTCAAAACAGAGATGTGATAAGATGTCAGAATCAAGGGCAAGGAGAGTTGCACAGCCTTAATTCATTCTTCACTTGCATACAGATTTTAACGAGGTCAGCGCAAGAATACATACAGTGACATAAAAACATTCAAACTTGTTCAGGCCAAAGGGTGTATCTAGCTCAGCATCCTATCTCTGAGAGTGGCCAATAACAACCGCTTAAAAATGAGGGTTTCAACAGGTCAAGCGTTAAGTCTCCAGTTGCTTCCAGGCTCACTGGCTTGCAGTCAGATCTGTTGTACCTGACTTTAACGACCCTTTTAATGCAGTTTTCCTCCATGAATGTATGCAAGTCCACTTAACCTCTGAAACGGCACACATTACACAATGTTACAGGGTCTTAAACAATTTTTATGTGTCTACGTGACAGTCATGAAGCAGCCAGCATAGCTTCTATATCTTGCAGCTGGAATTTTTCAATAGCACGACACAGTGAGATACAAAGAGTAGGGTTTTATTTCAGTAATTTGGTTGACTCGTTTCTTCTTTGTTTCATTTTACCTTTCACTCTTTGTCTAGCAATGTAGAGAGCAAACTCTAATGTCCAGTGCTGGACCTGTGCCCATGCAAAGGCATGCTGAGACCATTATAATATATATATCTCACTTCCCATCTGAATGAACTCCTTCATCACAGCATTCCCTGACACCACGGTTTAATTCCTGGTATAAATGTAACCTACAGATCCTGGATCTGCAAAATATTATGCACAGCATAAATTCATAGTGGGATATGGGAGAGGGCTTCCTTCCCATACACTATCTCAGCAGAGCAATCTTCTTCCATATTCTTGTGCAAGGCAGAACCTGGGCTTGGCTGTTGGGGAAGTGAAAGGAGATTTAATTTCTTTTTGAAGCTGCTGAGTCAGTCCTCTGTATTCTCTTCACACCGAGCAAACAGAAGCAAAAGGCTAGCATTGCCTCCTACTCTGCCTTCTCATCCCTTTTCTGAAGTAAACAAATGTCAGCAAATCCTGCACTCGGAGCACTGTTAAAAATATCACTCTGGCAGCAGATGGGTTCATTCACTTCGGTCTGCAGCTATCTCATCATTGCAGAAGAGGTGTGTTTCTATATCAAGATAAGCAGTTTAGATGGAAAACTGAAGTAGATGAGTGGAGGGCAGGCAGGCTGTATGCTGCACCACAGAGTAATTTCCAGGCAGAAATTACCTACTGAGATAATAGTTAGCTCTGCTTCTCTCACCTAGAATCTGACCCTGGCGTAGCAATTAAAAATGAGCTATTTCTGCCAAGATGCCGTACTTTTGCTCTTTAGTACGAACAGGAACCTAACCACAGGAACAGACCTTCAGCCACCCTAAAATGATAGTGCCCCACTAGGCTTTGGGGATGTATGAGAAGTATTCTCTGTCAGACAGTCTATATACCTTTTAAAGAGAGAGAGATCTCCACAAAACTTTGTCCAGGACAGCTTCTGGCTTTTCAAGCAATGGATCGTCACATCCTGACTCTTCTTTGAAGAATCTACAATTAGTCTCTAGTGCCAGAAATCAACAACTATCCAAACTCATAGATGTCCCTGTTCACTGCAGGGGAGTTGGATTAGATGGCCTTTAAAGGCCCCTTCCAACTTGGATGATTCTATGATTCTGTGACTTCAATTTCTAGAAAAACTGGTACCTTATTCATCTGATTTTCTCTTGGTTTAGTCAAAAATCCAGTTGGTAACAAAATTCCTTCTGGTCAGTGTCACAAATCCATCCCATGCTTTTTGCATAAATTAACATGTAATAAATTCATTAATAGCTTGATCTAAATGCATTCTCTTGTCTTTTATATGTCACGTAAAACCATCTGCAATCATTGTTTACAGTGTTCATTAAAAGTCTTATATGAGGAAAAGATAAAACCATTTTAATTCATTACTGAGCACAGCAGAGAACTAAGTGGGCTTCCAAGTTTTTATACAATTTATAAGCAGTATGTATAAGCTTAAACATAAATCTCAGTTAATGAGGTTTGCAGTCTGATGACTAATCACATATATTGAAATCTCTGTGTTCAGCTCTGTTTCAAAGCGTGGGATAGGGGACTTGCTATTAAATATTTCACCTACTTCCAAAAAGAAGAAGAGGAACTTCTAGGCATGAAAACCTGTAAGACTGGACAATAAAATGAACTATGGAAAACAAAATCTGGAATACAAAGTAGGGTCACTACAGTTCGGTTAGAAACATGTTTGCATCCAGACTAGCAAGCCTTTGGCTCATCTCCAGTGCTCAACACCGAGCTTCTCCCCAAGGCTGTTTGTGTCGAATGCATTTTCTATATGAAAGATCCAAAACTGGATAAGATTTAATATCAAAGATGCCCAATTCATTTTAGAATTAATTACTCTTCAAATCAAGATCACGGTCCTGTTATGCTGGTCTCTGTGTAAACAGGCATAACAGTGATTGCCTTGAAGAGTCTGCAATATGAGAAACAGAAACTGACAAATGATTGAGGATGCAAAGAAGGGATGTGGTGTCTAAGTAAATGATCACCATGTGCTTTAACCCAGGTACCATAATTGGTTGTTTATGCCTGGGCTTATGACTGTGGAGGTATTTAGGTGAAGGCAGCACATAAAAGACCAAAAGTGCAACTAAACCACCACTTTTCATCTGTGTTTCCAAAAGATAGACATTAAAGTAATTTGCAGATTGGCATTCCTTAGGATCTTGGAAGGCAAATTAACAGATGACTGGATGACTGGTCCATCATTACATCATTTTCTTCTACTGAATATGTACCTATATAGACTTACTTCTGCCATCCAAGGATTTAAGAAACCAGGGGGAAGACAGGAAATATTATTAAACTCACACAATTTTAGCAGTCTAAGATTCAGACTCTTATTCTAAATTAGTTGTCTCAGCACCCTTTTTCACCAGTCACAAGAAAGAGGCATTTTCTTTTGGAGAGCTGTGCAAATATATACTCTCAGGCTAAAGCACTAACCATCTCCTGCAATAGTCCCTTCACAGAGATTATCTAATTCAGCTCTGGATGTGTTTAAGAAGGTTGCAGTGTTTAATGGGAGCAGTGATAGGCTGATACCAGGTTGTCCTGAAAAGCCAATATTACACAAGAACCAGCCAGAACCAAGTGCTTCCTCTTTCCTCATTGTTTTTTAGTTTCAAACACTCACAAGGTTGATATCTGTCAGACTCCACTGAAATACCCATGAGGACAATAACTTTTTCATGTTTGGGTCTCATCAGCAATTCCCAGAATTTTTTAAAATGTTTTTAGAAGTGCTTATTTGAAAAGAAATAAATGCAGTCATATGGAACACACAGCAAGGCATCAGTCATAGTCCCTGTGTTTAATAGAAGTACCCCAAGATGAGCCACAGGATTGCTGCTGTTTTTTGTAATGGAGTTCACACTAGGAGCTGGGAGCCACTACTGTATGCATGCCTGCAAAGTGGCTGTTCATTTGCAGAAATGTTTTTAAGGAATTTAGAATATCTATTAGGCATAACTGTCTTCATTTATAATATTACTGATAGCTTCAAGTGCATTTGCTGTGTCTGCTGAAAGTGTTAAAATTGAGCAATAACAACACCCTAGTATAGCACTGCAGATTTCCCTGAGGTCCTTGTTGCAGAAGATGCATGGTTCAGCTAGCTGAGGTTTCATTCACTTGGTTAAACAATCCTACTGTAGAACTCAACTCTGTAAATTAGTCAATTTATTATGATAGGAATCTGTCACTTACAAGAACAATTCTACTCTTCATACTCTTCAAGAAGAAAAGACACAGCAGCAGGGTGTAATCTACTCTGTCATCATGTCTGCATAAATTTGGTTAACCCCGATGGGAGAAAGAATGTGCAGAAGAAAGTACCTAGAAATGATATACTTTCTCTGTTAAATGCTTTATTTTTTGTTATTATCTTTTTTTTTTTTTTTTAATCAGAAAGCATCATGTCCCAAATGAGATATAGAATGTCGTATTTAGGCAAAACAAAACTTCTGCAGGACACTCATCAGCAGATCTTGACTGGACTTTGTTGCGTTAAGCTCAGCGACATTCAGAAGATACTGGTGCTGTAGCACTGATAATCCATATGGCTCAAGGAATCTCTTTCCTCTGGAAAATTCTAGTGAGTGGAGGACATTGCTTCCACAGTTATATCCTCTTCCTCCAAAATCTATAGTCTACAATCCAACTGTGTAGACAACTCAATTACAATCTTTTCAGAGGTATACGTATAGCAATCAATCAAACAAACAAACAAATAAACACGCTTCTATCCAGATATCCACATATATCCACACATATTAGTTCCAAAAAGTACTCTGTCTTTTTCTCCTTCATCAAGCTGGGAATTTGTTTACTCAGCCTTTATGGCCAAGGTCCACTTGTTGCCCAAATGCATTGTCCTGGGGTTTACCTTTATGGAACAGATTAGATATATAAATAGACACATATAAACATTATCAAGCTGCATATCAGAGTGATGCTCAGATATTTTGAAGAGATTTTCATGTACTTAAACTTTATTGCACATAAATTGCCAAACTTTACACTTGAAAATTAATACAGTGGAAGCTGTTTGACGTAGAGCTGACACAGCAGAAATAAATCACAGTGGT
>VXAV01003942.1:435168-446960 GCA_013399715.1 Alectura lathami
AAAGGAATTGAAAGGAATTGCTTAGAAATAAAACTGAAATAGAACAAACAGGTTTCATTGCTTTTGAAGAGTGTGTTACAGAAGGAAAGAGGATGCAAAGCCAGTGAAAATGAATGAATCTTTTAGAAATCCATTCATTTTTAATAATGGAAGGAATAGTTTTCACAGTTGATGCAGGCAAAGGCAGACAGAAGAGGCTTTCTTGAATTTTAGCGGAATTTTTTGATGTCTCAACTCTCTACCTTCACACAGCTGGAAAGGCTCAATCCTGCTCCTTAGATCTAGGCAGAAGCTCACTGAAACCAGTCACATGTTGTACAGCCCTACACAAGTTGACCCACTTGTGTGATCAGCTACTCAAACTCAATAAACCT
The DNA here is from genome assembly GCA_013399715.1 of Alectura lathami. NCBI lineage: Eukaryota > Metazoa > Chordata > Aves > Galliformes > Megapodiidae > Alectura > Alectura lathami. The sequence continues at coordinate 435,543 of VXAV01003942.1, forward strand.
GTACCCTGGAAGACAACTCCAAGCAAAAATTTAATCCTGATGATATCACCATTGAAGTGCTCAGAATGAGAATACTTTGGGAAATGATCAGGAAATGCTTGTGGAAATTGGGAATAACTGAAGTGTGGGCAGGGGGCATATATAGATGGGAAGGAATTAAATTCTCTTTATGAAAAACTTTCCTGTGTGAGCCAAAGCAGGGAATCTTTACAAGCCAGAGCTTTTTAATATTCAGGCAGCACAATGCCCTTCTCCCCTTAGTTCTGCAGGTGCCATGCACTGTCCTGCAGAGCATCAGATCTCTCTGCTGACTGAAGAGCATTCAACATGCAGGTGCAGTCTTTGTCTTTCGCCTTAAAATTACAGAATTGCTTATCTGAGAAACAAACTACAGCCAGACTGTCATTTAAGTCATTCCTAAGTGGAGATAATCTGGACTCACTATATTTGATTTCACTCACCACAGAGTTCAGGATTAGATGCAAAACTATGCACTCATCCAACTTCTGCTTGTGACAGCACACTTTGATCTAGAATACTAGATCTGAATGTTTGATGGCAGAAACTGAAAACTGCATAAACAGGAGCAGAACAAAGAATATCAAGTCACTGAGTACCTTTCAGGTGAGCAAGACAAAGCAACAGAGAACATTTTTCAATGCAACTTGAAATTCAACACAGAGCAAAACAAAACAAGAACTTACATTTTATTTAGGCTAAGCAGGCAGATAAGAGAGAAAACTCTCCAGAACACTACCTTCACAGCCATTCTTAAGAATACATTCCTTACAGGCATCTCTGGCATAATCACTGTCATAATTAAAACCTTTGAAAAATGAGGGGATCATGCAATCCATGGGGATCTGAGAAATCTGACAATAAAATAAATGCATCTGTTGAGTTTTTAGGAATAGTAGAGAGAAAACTTACCATGATGTATTGCTCCTGTGGCATCCTCCAGATACAATCAATTTCTCCAAAATCAATAGGAACAAAAGAATTCAAAATTTCTAGAGTGTACGTAGAGCTAGATCTGAGGTTTGGATACAATCATATTAAAATTTTCTTTCTAAATTCTTTTATGTGAATTTAGTAGCTGTGAAAAGTGATGGATTGACAGAAGTAATGCTTTGATGTAGCCAAAGAGATAAAGTTTGAAATGCCAGACAACACAGTAAGGAGTTGGCGAAGGAAGATACAGTAGATAGCAACAGCACAGGAGGGTAGATAGCGACTGAGTAAGATGACATTTTTAGTGTGTTCATTTGCATAAGCTGCCTCTTGAAGGGGTTGTAAAAAGTTGTGCTGAGTGGGTACATCAAATTATTTTGTCCTGTGATAGACTATGTCTGTCTGAAAGGTTTTCATGTACTTCTCAATATGTACATCTCTGTGTTTGCGCATTGCCCCTGATGTTGTATTTGCATGAATGCTTTTGCATAGTGGTAAGTGAAGTATGAATAATATGCCTAACTCTGAAATAAGGTTCTCCTAGATAAAGAGCTTTGTTTTGGTTTCTGTTGAAAGCTTTTTTTTCTGCTTAGAAGAATACAAATATTTATGCAGTGACAGTGCAAATGTCTCTTGCCCTAAGAAGGTTGTGTAGGCATGTGTGTGTGTATGTGCACACTGTCAAGGCCAGTTTTAGTTCTGTGTAAAGAGGTGCTGAGAGCTCAGTATGTTTTTCCTTTATGAAGTGAGATGAGTATAGTTATGTCATATATCACATTGCACTCAGGACTGTGAAGTTATCCCTGTGGAAACTTCAAGCAAAGATCAGATACTAAACACAGTTTTTGCCTGTAAAATCATGTGAGTTGGAAGACTCCCTGGTTGAGCTGTTGTGAAGTTCTCAGGGCAGCAGTGGTGAAGTTTCTGTTCCCATTGCAGAGCTGGTGGGATTTCCTGATCAAATGCAGTAACCTGCTTCCCTGGCATCAGCTCAGCATGAAACCCAGCTTGCTGGTGATTTTCAGTACCTTGTAAGAGTTATTGTACAAAAGTCTGTGTTTCCATAAGGTATTGGTCAGGCTCTGCTGCCAAGTAGAACATCTCATAAGGTGTCAATCCATAAGTCCCCCTTATGAAAGGGGTCTCATGACCATCAGATCCCAGCAGAATTTCATTGGCACCATGGAAGACATAGCCCAACACTGAGCCAGTGAGGAGACTCAAACTATAACGCCTAAAAGGCTGTGCACCATGACAGGGGAAAAAGTTTAATGTCCCAAGGACATGAACTGAAACCACTTAAGTTCAACAAACTGAAAAAAAAAAATGGGGGCTGAAATATTAAAATGCTCCATCTCACCTAAAAAACAGAATAGTGAAATCTTCTAAATCCATCTTTCCAGGTTTTAAGAGTAATTTTTTAAATAAGAACTACTAAATAGTAAATAACAACAGTAGTAGAAAAATTCAGCATTTCATCCTGATTTGTAAGAAAAGCAAATATTGGTTAACCTACATTTTCCAAAGACTAGAAACTGGTTGGTGTTAAACTACAACCGGTGTTACCATTAGAAGTACAGCAGAATTTCTAAGACTCCACTGCCTAGGCTCTCTTGAAACAAACTAAAATAAAAAATTGCACCAAGGCAGCTACAACCCCAGGGAAAGAAGGTGGATACAGACACACAAAGTGAGGTAGAGGAAATAATGAGACAGTGGTGATAACAGTTACCCATGAAATCTCCCACACTGTACTATGTGATATCTCTCCAAAATTTAAATTAACAGATGTACAATGAATTTATTTTGACACAACCAAACAAAAAATATAGATTCAGCCCTCACATCTCCCTCTGACTTTCATAGATGTCCTAAGTTTTCTCTACTGACAAATGGATTTAGACTATCCATGACAAAAAAAAAAAAAAAAAAAAAAAAAAAAAAAAAAAAAAAAAAAGTGGAATAAATGATGGCATATATATAGGAGCAAGATCCCAGTTCTGCGCTGCCTGAAAGCCTGGGCAAGGAGTACCATGTGTTCTCCCATCTGTGCAGCAGTTCTGCTGGTTGCTGTAGATCAAAATTTAAGGGAGGAAGGACACCAGGGATTTTATTTCAGAACATAGCGATGTACAGCACAAGCAAGAAAAGTTTCAGTGAAATTTTCCATCTCTATTCTTGATTTTCCACTGCAGGGATAAATAATGGATGAGCAGCCTCATGTTTTATTGCAAAGTGTAAATAAATGATTCATTTATTTTATATCTATATATATTTAAACAGCTGTTTGCAGTCAGCTCGTTCTACCAGCTCATGACCCAGAGTTTAGCTGATGCTCCACGAGGATGAAAATTTACAGTATGAATCAGCAAATTGCTCTTCCCTCTCGGCACATACATTGCAAAGTGTGACATCTCATGTACCACCCAAATTGAGTACAATACATGTCATAAAGGAGGAACTCCTAGTTTTCTGTTCGTGCTCCAGCATTTTTTAATATTAGTTACCACTGAGCATTAAAATATCCAGTGTCTTAGTAAAATCATTTAGATTATACTCTTATAAAGGCAGTGTGCCTAGTGCTTGCCGAACAGCAGGTTGTGAGTCTTTATTCATGCTTTAATGCTATGAACATCACTAGAGTATACATACATCAAATTGAGTCCTGCAAAAAGAGGAGCAGTTACTAGAGAGCTTTTAAGATTTCAGTCCTTTTTGATGCCAGCTGCCAATTTTACTCATTTGGTCTTAATTTGTGTTTCACATACCCTGAGGACAGCTGTCTTTGACTTCAGCAGGTTATGCACCAGGTTCTATCATCTGCTACAGGTGGGGACAACAGTGGGCTCGTTTTCCTTCCAAAACTACTGGTGTTGCTTAACTGAAGTATAAGTGTTATATGGAGGTGGATAGTTGGAACAGCAATACGTCAAGGACATATGCTAACATAATACTGAGGATAAGCTCACTTTCATCGGTCTTACATGTGCTTATATGTAGTCTATACTCTCCTAGTATCCATCCAGTTACTAACGACATTTTCAGGACAAACAGGGGAAAATGCTTTCTGATCTATTTTATTTTGAATTTTCCTTGAATTTCAAAATAGGAAGTGAGATTATGTTGCATTTATTACATGTTGTTACATTCTCAACTGAAAAGTCTTCAATTTAATGTTTGAAGCCTGAACTTCAGTCTCATTAACATCAAATATTCCAATATGAAAGACTTGTCTTACTCTTTTTCTTTTTTCTGTTGAGTTTACAGTGCTTTCCGTTATGAAACATTCAGCATTTTGAAACGTATGGAAGAGCTTGAAATGTGTCCTTACGTTTAGCCAAATCACTTGCACACATAAAGTTGATTCTGATGATGATGATAAATTAGCAAAGGAAAAAAATATCCCAATTTAATTCTATTATCTTGATGGAATCTCATATTCAACTCTATTTTCTTAGCTAAGACAAATTCCTCCTTCATCAATTCATGAAGTTAGGAAGTCATATGCAAATTTCAAGGTGGCAGTTTCATGAAGAGTTAAAATCAGGCTTTTCTGAATGTTTGAGCTAAACAACCACATTGGCTTCTGCAGTTAAAGCTGGTCTGATCTTGATCAAAATTGACAAGTAACAGGTAACTGCTTTTAAGACTTCCAGCCCAAGAACGTATATACAAACCCAGACTCCAACATGAGAGCCTGGGATTCTTCTGTACCAGATTAGGATTTCTACATGTAAACTCAGCTTCCTAGACTCTCCTCTTGGAGGAGAGAAGTAAGCATTTTCTGGACACAATCCATTGTATCATAATGAAGGTGGAGGGAAAAAAAAAAAAAAAAAAAAAAAAAAAAGAGTTGTGTCCTTAAAGTACCTTTCTGTTGATGATGAAGGGAGGAGCATGGGCTAGTTCAGTCATAAGATGTCGGCATTGCAGAGGTGAAGTGAGGTGAATAAGTCCTCTGTGATTCTGAAGATATTTCTGTGAAGCATGTCTCCTCTGAGGATGACAGCCAACAGACAGAACAATGGGTACAGCCCAATATCTAGAAAAACTGACTCCGAGGGAGTAGCAGGAAAGCTGCAAACATCAGGATGAGACACATGAGAGACTTGTCTGAAGCCTAGCAACAAGGAGAATATTTTTATGAGCATCATTGGTCTTAGGAACAAGCCTGCTGAGAGAGATCTGAGAATGTGTTGACAAATGCATCTCAGAAGAGGTAGGAATACATACAGAGGAATCAACAATGAAGTGTCATACAAGAAGAGCTGCTTTATTGCTGTATTCGTTGTTGATCCTAAACTTGGGGTGGCAACAATTAATTATTTTCAGTAAAGCTTCCATTGAAGTCCAGAATTAATACTGAACATTTAACGCTAACTTGAGGGGAAGGGCAAAATCACAGAAAATTATCTAGACAGTGTCTAAAAGCTGGCAATTTAACAGAGATCATATTAGACAGTGCAATATACTTATTCAGTGCAGTAATAAATTATGTGCAGTTTGCCAAGTAACGTACCCAGTCCTGTTTTCATTATTTCATCTTCAAAATGCTTTAAATAACTGTGACGTTATGTAAATGACTGTGCATTTATTTAACTGTTTCCCTTAGACACTAATCATGCTAGCAAGAAAATACTGGGTATTAAATGCACTATGCAAAATAGATACAAAGTCCCAGATTTAGGCTCTGTTCAACTAATTAGATATGATTGATAAACTGTTCATAATTTTAATGAGGAACATAAGCTAATGTGCGTACTCTATATCCATTTCTCACGTGAGATTTCATTTCATCACTTGGAAACTTTTTTTCCAGGGAAGCAGCTTATTTGTAAACATGCAGTAAACAGTCTTTGGGCTTTTTTCAAGTACCTCACATGTAAGTGCATGTTTGAGTTATACCCAGGTTAGTTTGCACCTTTGGTCAAAGTGTCTTCATGCCAGTCTCATGTGAAAGGAAGCCCTACAGTATTCAGCTGAAGATTCCTGGCCCATAGGCATGCCAACACCACATGAACACACCAGCACAATGTAAGCAACACTGGTATAATAATGGTATGTAAAATTGCGAGGTTTATTGCAAAATTGATTGTAATGTTTTATTGCTAATTAATACTTGCATTTTTCTTTTTAAAGAGACGGTGTAATAATAATCAAATTTGTGTGCTCCCCTGCAGGTAGTTGTTTTGCTGAGTACAGAACATTAAAATTCCGTGTATGAGTTTAGATCTAAGCTGGCCGCATTTCAACATTTGCCAGTCAGAGTCACAAAAAATAATTAATAAATCATCTAACTATTAATATCATCCCTTCAATTCATAAAAGGCTGCAATAGACATCTATGATTTTTTAAATAAATATTGATGACTATAAGCTTTTTTTGTAACAGGTAAGAGAATATTGGGGGAAGGATAATCTGATGAATGCTGTTATTTTAACTTTTATATTAGGTTCATAGAAAAAAAAAAAAAACTATTCTCTCTATAATCTACTAAGATTTATCAGCTTGTAATATTTTATAATGAAGATAAGACTGGTTTTCTAATTAAAGATTTGTCAAATAATGAAAATAAGTGTGCATGTATTTTCTCTCTTTGGGGGACAGTTGTGAAATAAAATGGTCAAGCTGCATTTGCAAAGTCCGGTGTCAATGCATTTCATTGCTCCCTGTAGATCCACTCAAACCTTCAGAGGCTGAAAGGGGTGATCAATGCATGTGTATAAAATACAGAACTGGGTTATTTCCCTGAATGCTTAACTGGTGTTAATTTCAAATTTAGCCTACCCATTTTTTGATGTGTGTCAAAATTCTGAAGGAAGCATAAGTGCCCCAGGGGGCTTATATGGTTGTTGTTTTGATATGTGATGGATTATCCTGTGCTTAGCTCTCTCCACTGACTACCTAGAGAGACTAGAGAGACAAGGCTTCTAAAATCCTAAAAGTCCTAAAGTCCTTAAAGTCCTTGAATTTTTGCTCTATGTGTGCTGATGAATCCAAGCTCTGCATTTCCACTGGTCAGGGGAAATTTCTTATCAAGTCCTGCTCAAAACATGTATGACACATAAGATTAAATCATATGGGAGGGACACATTAACTCCAGTTAATTAAATTAGCTAATTAAATCTAGTTAATGATGAGTGAATGCCCATCTGTTGGTAGAAGAGAATAAGATGTCTAGTACAATCGGATCATCTTGTATTTAAGTATACAAGATACTAGGTCCTCTGGATTTTATGGTGAAGAGATCTGCTGGATAATTTGCGGCGCCAGGACTTTGGAGTGCTGATGTTGATCCTGATGAGCAGAAGTTCTTTTTTAGATGCATGTGAAACAGGAAAAATAGGATGCAAGATATTGTTCCCTAGGGCAGTGGCCACAGCCCCAGGCTGCTGGAGCTCAAGGGGCGTTTGGACACCACTCTCAGGCACAGGGTTTGGGTTTTGGGCGGTGCTGTTTGTAGCCAGGAGTTGGACTCGATGATCCTTGCAGGTTCCATCAACTCAGGATCGATTCTGTGATTCTGTGATACTATTCTATGGTTCTAAGGGTGGATTTCAACTAAATGAAAATATATATATGAACACTGGCTTTGTTTTTCTGTCAACATCCCAAGTAAAATCTCCTCTGGACCTTGATCTCAGCAGGCATGAACAATTAGAAATACAGAATTAGCAGCCAATGGGGTTTTTTCCAATTCAGAGAGGAGTATTAGCTGCATATGTTAATGGTATTAAATAGCAAATTTTTCACTTGCTCTGGAAGAAACAAATGCAGAATATTGAATGACATATTTAACTCTCAGTCTCTTCTTCCCCCAACTCTCAAAAATTCCAGGCTCAGATTTTCCATCCATTTAAACATGAAAAAGAACTTTTTAATGGTCCTGCCATTCCTGCTCAAAGAGATTGCAACCATAAGAAACATTATACTTTTTCTATCACATTGATCAAAACCTGTAAGAAAATATTGTCTGCTTTCACTGGATGAAAGTAAGGTCATTCACTGTGCAGTACCTTGCTAAGATGCGCATGGTCAGACAAAGAAAAAAATCCATCCACAAGGTAAAAGTCCATCCACAACACCTGCAGGATTCAAACTCCTTCTTCCCAGTACCAACATGAGCTGGGGTCCCCAGAACCTGGAGCTTCCACCACCAGCCTACTGGTGCAGGTATGCCAGAGATGGGCAATATTAATTGCTGTATGCACCCAACGAGTAGACTGTTAATTGATTATCACCATAATCCAGCCCTCCAATAACAGAGCCCTAGAAATTCATCTCCTCTTCTCTGCTAGAAAGGTGGCAGCTCATTTGCACTGGCTCTTCCCTCTGTGTGGGAAAGGCTGCCATTTCACCGCTTTCTCCATCTGCCCGTTTCTGAGCACAGGGCACTATGTGGAGTGACAAATCCTGTGTCAGCCTGGATGGATTTCAACATTTGCACAAACCTTGACCATTGAGCATCACAGACAGAGAGCACAGCTGTGGCACTGGGAAACTTACCACAGCAGGAAACCGCGATGATGCAGCCCAACCTTCCCCTAAAGTCAGATAAAACCTTCACATCGCTGCTGACCCAACTCTGTTCCTGAGCTCATCCCACCTGCCTCCTCTGGTCCTGTCTCTCCTCCAGGGACTCTTTCTGTGCTTATGGACTGGATAATATTTTTGAGTCCATGTATTAAATAAAGTTAGCTCTTTACTGTAGTATTAAACCAGGCCTAAGCCAACACATTACCTTCTCCTCTCAAATGCCATAGAAACCAATAAACTTCAGTCAACGGTCATACAAAAACGCTCTTTTCTAATACAAAAGAAACTTCCTAATTTTTGTGTATGTTCCTGCCAAAGCAAAAAGAATCTGAGATTGCTTCACAAGAAAGTTGTACCTAACCATTTATCCTGTCCTAGAATAATGCCCAGGGAAGATATTGTCATGATCCAATGTCACGGAAGGTTTCTTAACGCTATCCAGTGTCGCGAGAGGTTTCTTAACGATCCCAAGAGACAAAATTAGGACACAAACGAGGTCAAATGCCATAAACTAAACTTGCTTTTATTAAGAAAAATTGAGAGATAATAAGCAATAGGATAGAATAGAAAAGGAGTAAGGTAGAAGAGACAGACAGAGAGAGAGAGATCTAGACAGCAAAGAGATTTCACCGCTTCAGAGGTCCAGCGATGTCTGGGTGTCAGGGGGGTGCTTGTCTTTGGTCGTGGTGGGTCATTGCCCAAGGTGTGATGATGAGTTGGTGTTGACCACACAAATCTGAGCGTACAAGCTCCCTTACATACAGTCCAGTGGTCCCAGACCACTCTTGGAGTGACAGTTTCTGGCATCCAAGGTCTCAGCAGAGATCTCCTTTGTTCCTGTCTTCCAGGCCTTGCAAATTAAAATCAGCAGAGATAAGAGGAAGCAGGTAGGCGCCAGACTGTGTCCCACATTCGCAGAACACAATGCTGTCATCTCCTAGCTTCCTTTACCAAGCCAAAAATATTTGCTCCCAGGCCAGGGTCTTCAGAAGTCAATATCAAGTATCTTCTGCCTTGAGACTTTTCCTTTGAAAGCAAACAGCTACTGGCTTTGTCCAAGAAATGCTTTCAAATGTAGAACTGTCACAGGTGTTGTTGATGGTAGAAGGTTCCTGCCTTAACAGCTCTGGCTGTTTTGAGACAACGCTTTCTTAACAGTCCCAGACAGAGGTTTATGAAAAAAAAAAAAAAAAAGTAAATGAGTCTTTATGTGGTGAGCTTTTCTTGTGTACACCGTCACAGTTTCTGGAAGTGTATGATTTCTACATATAATCCCCATTCTCCTAACTCTCTTAATCGCAAACTCAAATCCAGTTGCCACCTGTACATGGTGTCTGAAAGATACCTCTTTAGGCTCCAAACTGAGCTAGATCTGTTTACATCTGTCTTCATGGTGCACTGCTATTTCTGTGTTCAGTCAACCAGCACCTTGCAACATCCTTCTTTTTGGCTCTGAGAGACAATCCTGATGTGCTGCTATCCATCAGCAGTTTTCTCCAGGGCTCTTGACATCTTTTGGGAGAACTCTGCAGAACCCTGCAGAAATCTGCAAAACTTCCATCATCATAAGCATTTTGAGTGGACTTTTCTTTCTGGACCTTAACACGATAGGTTTATGGATTAATGTCATTTAATATGTGGTGTAGTACCAATGACAACTGAGTTATGCATCAAAGTTGACCCTTTGTCAACACAGGCTGAAGTACAACTTTGTAAATACATCTAATATCTTGTTAAGCCTATGTCAGGCTTAGCAAAGTGTGTCCTCACAATTTCTTTGGCAACTGTATGGTCTCCATTTTCTACATTATTGTCGGATCTCTAATATGCTTATGCAATACTATATCTATTTTAAAATGGAAATAATTAAATATCCATTATCTATTAAATAAGAATATATAAAGTGCCTTAGTTATTTTTGGTATGATGGCTACAACAGTTTTGAATTCACCACTGTTATTTTTGATGTCAATAGTCATGATATATTCAATACTCATGGTATAATAAGCATCATAGGCAAGCCACTACTCATGAGCATAAAAATTAACATTAGGTCTCAAGGGCAATTTTCTTTTAGAAATACGAAGTCTTTTAGAAATTTGGAAATTTTGTTTCCAAATAAGGGGAGGGAAACATAGGATAAGAAAATACATCTGATTCCTGCTGTGGGTTAGAATTCCCTCTGCTATTCACTTGCCAGCAAAGAAACATCAGACTGAGGCTAAACACATTGAGACAGGTTCCACAGCTGTCTATCCATGGCAAGAGACTGCTTGCTCTGGGTTTCTGTGTCCTCCTGCGGAGCACGTGGCATAAAATAAAATAAAATAAAATNCATCCTGCTAGTGGGAAAATAAAATAAAATAAAATAAAATAAAATAAAATAAAATAAAGCACCAAAACCAGAGTAGACAGAAGTGCAGTAAACTATCTCAAAAGTAAAATCTCTTCTGGCTTCTTAATATTTAAAGAGAAATTAAATGTCTGAAAAACAGGATTCAAAACCCCTTACAAAGGACTTTTTTGTTCTTATTTATTAGAATTTCCCTAGCTATTCTTGTTATCCTCAAAATCACTCAAACTCTCTTTGAAGGTCACTGTGGTCCACATAATACTGCTGAGAGCATGAGTTCTACTGACCATAAATCATCCAAGAAAAAAAACCTACCTCAGAGAGTATAACTTGCCACTACTTGATTTCCTTATGACCTGATCAGCCTTGTGACAGAGATTTCTCTTTTTTTTTCACCCTAAACCATTCATTATTATGTATACTCTTATCATGACTTCTATTAACAGCAAATCTAATGCTCTACTATTAACAGACCATATAATGCTCTACTATTAACAGACCATATTGGCAATTCAGTCTAATTTGCGGAGGACCATCTTAACTGAAAAAAAAAAAAAAAAAAAAAAAAAAAAAAAAA
>VXAV01003942.1:446968-469753 GCA_013399715.1 Alectura lathami
AAAAAAAAAAAAAAAAAGCTTATGCCTTTCCCTTCCCTTCCATAGCTACAGAAAATTTTCACATGCCTCCTACAATTTCAGATATAGAGAAGTATTTTCCAAAAAGCAACTATACATTTTAAATGTCTGTGATACACTTGTGTTTATCTCCCTTTGGAGAAATGTTAATCATAGAATTATAGAATCATAGAATCATAGTATTATAGAACGGCTTGGGTTGGAAGGGACCTCAGAGATCGTCTAGTTCCAACCCCCCTGCCGTGGACAGGGCTGCCAGCCACTAGCTCACTAGATCAAACTGCCCAGGAACCCATCCAGCCTGGCCTTGAACACATCCAGGGCTGGGGCAGCCACAACTTCTCTGGGCAGCCTGTGCCAGCACCTCACCACTCTCTCAGTTAAGAATTTCTTCCTAACATCCAACCTAAACCTCCCTTCAATTCCCCCTTGTCCAATCACTATCTACTTGCATAAAAAGTCGGTCCCCCTCCTGCCTGTAAGCTCCTTTTAAGTATTGGAAGGCCGCAATGAGGTGTCCCCAGACAGTTCTCTTTTCCAAGCTAATCAATCTCATCTCCCTCAACCTTTCCTAATAGAAGAGATGCTGCAGCCCTCTGATCACCTTTGTGGCCTTCCTCTGGACCAGCTTCAGCAGCTCTGCATCCTACCTGTGCTGGGGGCCCCAGGTACTCCATGGCACAGTACTCCAGGTGAGGCCTTCCAAGGGCAGAGTAGAGGGGGACGATCACCTCCCTCTCCCTGCTGGCCACCCCTCTCTTGATGCAGCCCAGGATGCCATTGGCCTTCCTGGCTGCAAGAGCGCACTGCCGGCTCTAGGCCAGCTTTTCATCTATCGCAACACCCAAGTCCTTCTCCGCAGGGCTGCTCTCAAGGAGTTCTTCTCCCAGTCTGTACACACACCTGGGATTGCCCCGACCCAACTGCAACACCTTGCACTTGGCCTTGTTGAACCTCATCAGGTTCTCGTGGGCCCACTTTTCCAGCCTGTCCAGGTCCCTCTGGATGGCATCCCTTCCTTCAGGGGTATCAACTGCACCACTCAGCCTGGTGTCATCAGCAAACTTGCTGAGGGTGCACTCGATCCTACAGTCTAAGTCGTTGATAAAGATGTTGAAGAGCACCGGTCCCAAGACGGACCCCTGGGGGACACCGCTCGTGACCGGCCTCCACCTGGACATAGAGCCATTGACTACAACCCTTTGGCTGCGACCATGCAGCCAGTTCTTTATCCAACCAACAGTCCACCCATCAAATCCACATCTCTCCAGTTTAGAGATAAGGATATGGTGTGGGACCGCGTCAAAGGCCTTGCACAAGTTCACATAGGTGACATCCGTCACCCTTCCTTGGTCCACCAATGCTGTCACTCCATCATAGAAGGCCACCAGATCGGTCAGGCATGACCTGCCCTTGGTGAAACTGTGCTGGCTGTCTTGGATCACCTCCTCATCTCTCATGTGACTTAATACGGTTTCCAGGAGGATCCGCTCCATGATCTTCCCAGGCACAGATGTGATGCTCACCGGCCTGTAGTTCCTCGGGTCTTCCTTTCTCCCTTTCTTAAAAGTGGGCATGATGTTTCCCTTTTTCCAGTCACCACGGACCTCGCCTGACAGCCACAACTTTTCAAATATGATGGAGTGCGTCTCGGCAACCACATCAGCCAACTCCTTTAAGACCCTGGGATGCATCCCATCTCGCCCCATAGACTTATAAACATTCAGTCTCATAAGGTGGTCTCGGACTTGTTCTGCTCTTACAATGGATCTCTGAAGTAGGTAAGTGCATATAGACACCAAACTATATGTGTGAGTATGAAGGTAGTTGCTGCATGCAAAGATAGATTTGATAAATCTCCTAATGTGGTCATAAGGTTGTGTGAATTGGCTCCAACTTAGTCTGTTTCACTTGGAAAAAAAGTGTCCAAACCAGTCTGGATTTTAAATACTTGCAGTTATTTAAATCAGTCACTTAGCTTTATGGTAAGTGAGAAAGGATTTTGCAATGGACACAGTCCTGCTTCATCTTCATTTATCTGGGATGGACAAGAAGTCAACAGGCTAACTACACAAATACAGCAACATCTCAGACTCCCCTGCCAGCTGAGACATTTAATGAAATGCACTTTCTTCAAAAACTGTGTATTTTCCTCATATACTATTGCTTTCTGTGTTTCTTTGTGTCAGTATTAATAGAATGAGAGAAAAATAGTAACAAATTGTTTAGTTTGGACACATGAGACCACACTGCCTTCACTAGTAAGGTTTGCAAATGAAGAATTCCTTTAATGAGATTGCTCAGCACAGGTTTCCTGTAATGACTAATCTCTCTCTGATTTCCAAATGACCCTAAAATTCAGCCTTTCCTTCTACACATTCTCTATAAAAATGAATTTCTAATTAAGAAAAACACTTTCTTGGTGTATATAATAGAATTGTTCTGAGTTAGTAGGAAATAGCTTTCCACTATCTTAAAAATTCAGATTCTTCTCTAGTAGGTCTTTAAATCTTTGCTTTAGGAATTGATCATCTTCTTTTGACATCAATGGCCAATACTGCGGTTATTGAGTGCAGCAATTTTAGACCAAGCTCCTCTGTTTCCCTTCATGTTTTACAATTAGCCATAGTTTTAGGAGAAGTATCAGCTGGGAAGAAAATTTCTTGTCATTTTAGATTCATCCACTGCAGGAGATATCAAGAAAGGTCAAAAACAAAAGCAAACATATGTCTTCATATTTACATTTAAAACAAGCAACACAAGCAGCAGAGAGCTCTCTGCATTTGTTAAGCACAAACAAAACATCCTCTATACTGAAGTGTGAAGGTGACTGATAAATCAGGCAACAATATTTTATATTAAGTGCTTACAAAAAGAAGAATTTAGGACAAACTGTTCCATTTGTCCCTTGTGAATATGCTTAGCCATAGCCTTGAAAATGGCTCCACATCAAGAAAAAGAAGAAATCTAAATTTGTACCCTTTTTTTTGTTTGTTTGTTTCTATTGTTCATTTATTTGCCCAACTTTCTTTTTTTTCCATCTCTTATTTCTTTGAAGAGAAAGTTTATTTCTACATTCTTGATTTTTTTATTGACACAGCTTTACAACATGCAAACCTACACAGATGATAAGCCAAAGAAATTTGGTTATTATTTACATATTGTTTTTCATATAAATCACCCCAAACTAAATTTCACAAGTTTTCTGTTTACCTGAAAATGCTGTGGATATCTTTTATAATCTGGTACCATAGTTGCTGACATTCTGTAGTGAATCAAACTCCGATTGAACATTATTTACATTTTTTCACTCCATAGCAATAAAGCCCTGAAACATTTGCATCATAAGAGTTGCATAGCTGTGCACTGTGGGAATATTAAGAGGTGAGGGCTTCTAACCACAATGAAGGATAGAGCCATGATGCATCTGAACATCATCTGAACATCCGTTTCAGGACAACATTTTCAGAAGGAATTTTTCTCTGAACTGTCCATTCTTAAAGTACCTCAAAACTTTGACGTTTAATTACCAAATTCAAGTTTCAGTCCAATGTATTTTTCAGAGGCTTATTAACTTCTGTCTCTGAGCTCCTTGATTTTCTGCCCTGGTCCTGTAACAGCTGACATTATGGACATTCCCCACACAGCAACATTTAAGGGTCCTCCAGACTCAGTCATGGTCAGCAAACCATGGTCAGCAAACAAGATTTACCTTCCCCCTCACTTTTTTTTAAGCTTTCTCCACTTTAGGAAGAATTTCAAACTGATCTTGGAACCCTTTACCTGTGAGTAGAGCAAATGTTTCAGTTATGTTCTTCCATAATTCTAAGAGCAAGCAACTAGTTACAACATTTTATGTCCTGCTCCTACCCTCTGTGGTGCTTTCTGTGCTGGGAAAACCACATCCCCACCATACAGGAACTCTTGCTGTAAACTCCCAGTAATCACCCCAAGAAAAACTACTTGGTGATAGCCCTGTTTGAGAAGGAGTTTGGATTACCTGACCTCCAGCAATCATCTTGCTCTTCCAAGTTAAATTATACAATTCTATTATTCAATAATTTAATACTTGAATAATATTGACCTATCCATATTGTGCCTGTTGACTTCTGCACCAGAGAATGAACCCTGGCACTATTTAATCCTAGTACAGATGGACTTGTTCTGCTTCAAAAATGGCACATTTCATGCCAAAAGTCTGTCATTTTCTTTCCTTGCTGTCTGTGATTATTCACAATGTTATACATGTATGTGTACATATACGTATAATTTGCATACCTCTACATCAATATGCTTTTGTGGAGAACGTGAAAAGATTTCTACATTTTTAGCAAGTTTTTTTATATATATTTGTCCATTAAAAATTTTAAATAGCTACAAAAAAAGAAAAAGAAAAAGAAAAAGAAAAAGAAAAAGAAAAAGAAAAAGAAAAAGAAAAAGAAAAAGAAAAAGAAAAAGAAAAAGAAAAAGAAAAAGAAAAAGAAAAAGCTTTTATGATCTACATTGGTCAGCTTTGCCTTTTAGGAATGGAAAAAGAAGGAAAAGAAATGAATCTCAAACTATCATTTTCCTGAATATTCAAAATTTATGACCAGCTCTTCATCTAGAAAAAATATCTTCAACTCTCCACCATATTTCTGAGGTTCCATTTTTATCTGCACCGAGGTCTGGTAACTTCTAATGACAATCTATGACATATCCAACAAGTAATATCTAAATGATAATAAATATTGAATTTGTTTCCAAGTTAAAACAAATTGTATTTATGCTCCTTTCTGATGTTGCATAAAAAGTGTTTTTCAGGACTGGAGCATTCTGAGATCTCTAGAAGATGATCAGTTGGTGTACAGACCATGTGGTAAGGAAACCAGATCCAAAGAAAATACCAAAGAAGCCACCTCCTTTGTGACAGAGTCAACTGAGAAGAGAAATCTAACGAAGCATCAATGTCGCTTCAGGGCCAAAAGTTATATGCCACTACTTCCTCCTTATCAATTAAATCAGCATTGGAGGTGGCCATGTTCAAGTTCTTCTATGCTCGTCTTTGCTTTTATTGAGATCAGTTCTAATGTCTCATTAGCTATACAACGATGAATGGAAGAGAGTTAGATCTAGGATATGTACAGCCTCTTCGAAGCTAGAAGCATCAGCAAGCTCTTTCACATACATAAGAAAAGACACATATCCAAGTGATCACTTAAGCCTTTTTCTTTATAATTAAGATCTGGATCAGTGAAGTACTTAATATGTAGAATAACCTTTGTACTATGCCTTTACCCCAGAGGAACAGTGACTGCGATTCATAAGGTTCATTATGTGCTACATTTGGCACATTGTCAACTGTGCTACCTTTTAAAGAGCCAGGATTAAGGGTAATGGAATGGAAAATTTTTATTTATCCCATTGTGGGGTCAGTCTGAATGTATCCCGTGTGTTAGTTTACAGTGAAAGGGCAGAGTGTGTGTCTCTAAATCACATGCCCTTTGGGAATTTCTAAAGGGAAGACTGAAAACACAAAAGGAAAAGGAAACAAACCAAAGTATATTCAGTGACTTGAAAGACAGTTGTTTTTATTTTCTTTCCTTTTTGTCTTATGTGGCCTTTCCAGACTCTGACAAAAAGCAGAATGTAGTCAGAGGTTGTCTTCCTTTTTAAAGCTAAATATGTGGGTTGAAAAGTATACATTGTCTGGAATTCAGGGCTACAGATGAAAAAACATTCACCTTCTTTTGACAATGTAGTCAGTGTCTGGCATTATAAATAGGAATGATTTAAGAACGTTTTAAAAATGGCCTATGCATATCCCACCAGAACCAAAGTTTTTTATTCTAATCCTAATTTATTATCCCCTCCAAGCACTGCCATATTCCATGTATTACTTACTTTCATCTCTTCCCTGACAAACCTCTTTCCCCCATATTTTGTGTCTATGTTATTATGCAAGGCAGTGAAAAAACTGCCAGTTACAACACCACACAGTTATACTGATAGTATATTCTCTTGAGTCTTAACTGTTATTAGGTAAAGTGTCAATGTTCAAACTGCATGCTAGAAGTTTTCTTGACTACTGTTGGATATAAATTCAATAAAACAACAAACAATTCCTATTTGTCATGTTTGTCGCACTCACAGTTGTCACAGACTCACAGACTCACAGAATGGCTGAGGTTGGCAGAGCCCTCTGGGTCCATCTGGTCCCACCCCTGCCCCATGAGAGGAGGCTGACCAGAACCATGTGCAGTCAGCTTTTGGAGATCTCCAAGGAGGAAGAACAAGTCTACAAAATAACTGGAAGTCATCGTAGGTCACAGTTTAGGCAGGCTTAAGCACTGTGATGCATTGTTGCTTTCCAGGATCTGGTACCTTCAGACAGAAAATCCCATTGGTGCATTTACTATCTACATCATATAGTCTGGTTATGACCATAAAAGTGTTTTGTCACCTTTGGCTTTCATCACCTGCTAGTCCTCAATATGGCATTACTACAAAATGGAAATTCAAGGTCCTTTCTCCTAAGAAAGAAGGACTGAGCTAGGTGAATTCCACCCAGAGAAAGCTTTGTCATGACCACTTGTCATGGTCACCATATGGCTCACCTAGGGGATGGTTCCCGAGGGTGTATTCTCAGAGGAATATGCCCCCCAAGTCTGAGGGGTTTTTTTGAAATTCAGCTTAGATCTTTTCTGGAATTGGGAATTACTAAACGTAAATATTTGCAGCAATGTGACATCCTAGACAAAGTGTCATGTTTGCAATTGCTGCATCAACAAAACAGAGGCTGAAGGCTGTACGAGCACATTACTTGTTGGATAGTTACACCAGCAAGTTAATTTCAAGAACTTGTCATTTACACAAAAGTGGTGATGAGCAATGATGACTTTCTTAAGCTTTACGGCAGTAAACAGTTGAAAAAAAATATTTTGAACAGTCTTCCCTCATCAACACTCATATTTGAGGAATCAAGTCTTACACAGCAAGAAAAATGGGATCTGATGCTTGTTCTTGATTATTTTCCTTCTAGTTTTCTATATTTCTCCAGGCAGAAGTGAGGTCACCCTGCAGAAATCATCAGACCTTCTCTTGGAAAAACATTATTCCCTTGTCTTCTCTCAGGCTGTGGTGCATTCTCTGCCACCTCATTTCTAAAATAACGTGAGTGGCCTCAGGAATGTCTTTAATTTCTTCTACATTCTAAGTTATATTCCATTCATCTGGGCTAATGTGTATGCATTTTGATTTTCCAGCTAATTACTTTGCTCTATTTATGTCATTACTTTAATTGTTTATGTTTTTAAGAGGCTTTTCTTGCCTAACTAATTTCTAGATTTTTTGTTTTCATGAAACACCAAGTTATGGAAGGCAGCAGACTTCTTGTGTTCCTACTCATAATGCCCAATTTCTGAAACCATCATCTCATTACCACTCCTAGCAAAAAGCATTTAAAAGCTGTATTTCTCTTCTTGATGCCCTGCAGCAAAAATAGGTTTCCCACAAATGAAAATTCTCACAAATTTCACAAATGAAAATTGCAGAGCAATTGCAGCTACCTCTGTACTTTTAAATGCTGAACATAAATCAGATGACTTGATTCCACACAAGATCTTGTTCCATCAGATGCAATACCATGTCAACATGCTTTCAGACAACAGCAGTGTGTCTGCACCCAGGCAATGCCCTGTCACCTTCTCAGATCACATCACTGATCACAGTCTTAGTCTCAATGGCTGTTGCTGCTTGAAGAAAAACACTGGATTTTCCTTGCCCAAGTGCTGTGCAAGGAAAAGGCTCAATGAACAAGAGGGTCTGTTTGATTTGTCCTGCTGTTCTGACAACAATAATTGATCAGAATAAAATGGAAAAGGCTGAGTGTCTTAGAAAGAGTGAGCTTGAAATGAGAAAATGTTTTCTGAGAAAACTCAAGTGTCAAATACATCTCCCTTTGTGCAAACTGCCATTTGTTGCCCTCTAGAGAGACAGTGATCTCCATCTGTCCTTCAACATCACATTTGCAGAAGCTCATTAGCTTAAGGTGAGGAGTACAGTCAGGCCATCTGCCTTTGGCCTCTTGCATATCCTCACCGTTGTGTCACCCAGATACTTCTGTGTGACAGCCCGTAATCTGCATATTTAGCTAACTGTACTTTTCATAAAGGCATTCAGGTTTGAACTAAAGACATCAGGGAATAAATAATCCATCCCATCTCGCCACAATTTATTCCAACTCTCAATCAAAATCAATGCTTACACTCTATTATCCTGTTGTTTGTTGAGGATGTATTTGTATACTCCAAATTAGCAGCCAGCTGCTATTACCTAAAATGTTCATGTGCCTTGATGTCTCTCTGTGAGGAGGCATCTCAGACTTGCCCATAAAGGTTGGCCATCTCCAGGATACATGGCCACAGTTCGCTCTGCGAAGACTGACAAGTACATAGTCCCAAAAGGCATTCGTTTTTCACAATGAGGGTGGTGAAGCACTGGCACAGTTTTCCCAGAGAGGTGGTGGATGCCCCGTCCCTGGAGACCTTCAAGGTCAGGCTGGACAGGGCTCTGAGCAACCTGACCCAGCTGTAGGTGTCTGTGTTCACTGCAGGGGAGTTGGACTAGATGGCCTTTAAAGGTCCCTTCCAACTCAGATGATTCTATGATTCTATGACCAGAAACACTTCTTTTGGCTTTGTGGGCATTGCAGCAAGCTTCAAGAGCAGAAAGTGTTCAGGGGGACATTGCAAAAGTCTGCTGGGAACTGACTCCATTTGGATTTTACCCCGGATTTCCAGTGATAGTAGGATAAGCCTTCTAAAAGAGCTAATATTAATGTGTTAAATGTGTGTACCTCTGCTTAGCTTTTGATGCCACCTTGAACACTGATCTGCTTAATGCACACAGTTCTCAGTCAAAGTTTACCTCTAAGTTCACTGATGCTTCCTCTGCTTCTGGCATGCATATGATCCCTATTAAAAGCAGAGAATGAAAGAAATCTACTCGTGCCAAACAAAGAGACTTTTCTCTGAAAAGTAACTTTCCTCTCCTAAGCTTCAGATTCTACATTTTTCTCTTCTGGCAACACTGCTTTGCCAATTGTCTCTCTCTTACTAATACAAATGTATGGGAGGTGTCACACTCTCCTACCTTTTGCTGAACTTGACCTTGGAAAAGGACTAGGCTTGCCTGGTAGATGAAAACAGAAAAAAACACTCTGTCCTTCCCCAACTTCTCCACTACATCCTTCTCAGCCTGTTGTCATCCTTTAGCAAGCAAAGAAGCTTTACATGGAGGTAAGCAAATATAATCAACTGACCTAAAAATTACAACTTTTTTTTGTTTGTTTTTGGTAGCCTTCAAGACTGAAATCCTAATGAGCTGTGCTTCATAAGATATCCACAGTAGCTTTTTATTCCTGAAACATTTTGGTTTTCTTTCAGCATTTACCCAAGGCACATATTTCAGCATATACCCAAGCCAAAAAAAAAAAAAAAAGCTACTTACTCATATAAACAGATTTGCAAAATTTAAGCCAAACATATAAGCCATTCCACACACACACACACAAAACAGGTTGACAATAACATTTTCAAAATGAGACTATAATGTAATAAAAATATTATTTTGGCTTCTGTCTGTACTGACAAAAAGAAAACTAATGAAACATCATGACAAATTAGGTCTCGGAGAATTTACCAGGGAAGGGAAAAATGAAGATACAGTTAGAGAAGAACAAAGCAAAGCCTCATGAAAAGGCCATGTTTAACTACAAGAGTTTATGGCTTCTCTTCTTATCTCAGTGGACCCTCTATGAAGGCACCCCCCTTCCAAAAATGAAAGATTTGTCAGCTGTCCACCACACTTTTTTTTCTCCAAAAGGCTTAACCACATTTTAAAGCCCATTTTATTTCCAGAGTGGGATATTCTTTTTTCAGATAATAGAGATTAATGAATACCTGAAAGCATTCCTTTCACTGAAGTTAGCAATAAGAAATATGGCAGGATGAGGATATATTCCCAGAAGGGCTTTGAGAGCACTTACTTAATATAAGTCTCTATTTGCCTACGTATACAGAAACAAATCTGTTACTTTATGATGTCTCTTTCTATTCAGCCACCCAGGTAAAAACAATTCTCTTGCTGTTGTTCTTAGTGAGTTATAACTTTTCTCTGAGTAGCGCTGCAGGGTGGTTTCTTACTCCTGCTCCTTCAGGTCTTGAGACAAATACTGTGGGAGCAACAAACTCTGATTACAGCACCAAAAGGAAGTGAGGTTTATGATGCTTAACAAGACTTTTAGTAGGCTGTACCTTGCCTTAGTGCCATACAGTCCTTGTTTCTCTGAACCCAATCCCTTTGTACCGAGAGAAGAGAAATGAGTTATTAAAAGAAAAAAAAGTATAGTTACCTAATGGACAATGGACTGTTGCCCAAGCTAGCAATATACATGAGTTAAACTGACACTGAAAGTGAGACAAACCTTTGGAAGGGTGGTTCATCATGAGACAGAGACAATGGCAGCCAGTAGAGAAATGGGATTGTTGGACAGCTGCCAGAATGTGTGCCGCAGGTATTTTTGCCTGAGCTGCCTTTGAGAGTCACAGTGACCTTGGAAGAGTTAGCACAGCCACGAAGCTGTCCCACCCTTCACCTTTTGCACAAAGGAAGCATAAATCAGACAAAACAGTTTGGTATACTTCTGTTCCTGCTCAGCAGAGCTCAGTTAGAGTTTTTCCGTTATTATGCCTGAAACGTGTTCTGTACTTTGAGGTTTCTCTGGCCATGTGTTCCCATTGAAGTGATATGTGGGTAGAAAGGAGGTGGACGGTGAGTTTGCAGGTCCAGTGATGGACCATGATGGGAGAGATCTTGGAGCAACCTGTAGATAAGCAACTGCATTTGATTTTTGCAGCCTCAAGTCCAAGCCAACACAATGACAGAGGCTGACATCACCGTTTTCTCACTCTTTCCAAAATGTTACATGGTTCATTTTCTGCTCAGAAATGACTATGATGCATTACAGCATTAATGCTAACAAATTTCTGTGCAAAACTCCATAAGACTAAAATCCAGTGCATACTTTGTGCCTTCTGGAAGTCTGAATTGGATGAGAAACGAACAGGAATAGAAAACTTCAAAGCTTCAACTTCAAACCCTAGTTTATTTAAAGCTGGCAATTTTATCTCTGTGTCATTCATTTAACCTCTGTTCAACTTTATTTACATGAACACCAATGCAGCTTCAGAAACAACTTTTTTTCTCCCATTATGCTCAGGTCTACCTGCTGCATGTGTGGTGCAGTGTAGCAAACTATTTTCAGCTTGATTATCACTTTCTCATTTTTTTCTCTTTTTTATTTTATTTTATTTTTTTTCCTTCTGATTTCCTTCTTCTTATACCATTAACTCATGTTGATTCGTGACATAAGCACAAAACTACTTCCCACTGCTATTATTTCATACCATACTCTAAACGTCTTTCCAGACACTCCGCTATGGGATGTCAAAGCCCACAGAAATGTGCCAGGAAAAATTGTAAGTATTGTAAGTAAGATTGATTTCCATTTAAGTGAATGAATCCCTTCCTAAAAGGCTTTTCTATCAGCATGGTAAGGAAGGCATTGTTCTAGAAAATAATGTTATCAAAGACTGATTTCATAGTTTAAGATATTGGTCACTGAGACAGAATTCAGTGATGAAGAAATTCAGAGATGTAAAAATCAAGACTCACATTCATATCAAAAAAGTTTGTACATGATTTTGGAGGTGCTCTTTCAAAAATACAGCTTAATCTCTTGGACAGGAAACCTGGTTGCATAAAGGTGATTTTTAGAGGGAGGAGGAGAAAGTAGGAGTATTTCTTGGGAAAAAGAGGATGTGAGTCTCAATTTCTACTTCTCAGTCTCTTCCAATGGCAACTCACTTTGGCTAAACAACTAAATAGCTACCTAGCCAAAAAAAAAAAAAAAGAGAAACTAGCTGTAAAGGCATGTGATCAAGAATCTCTGGAACACAGCAGACCCTGATTAAAGTTCATGTTCCTAGTGGGAGGGAAGAGACACATGAACATTTGCCTTTCACATGCTCTGTGTGCACACTACACTACCTTCTGTTCCAGATCTCAAGAAAAGCTTTCAAAAGTCTTAACAGAAAATGGGAAAAGCATAATTATTATTCTTGGTATATAGGTGAGGAATTTGGGCAAAGAGCAGAATTTTACTAAAGCTTGACATTTGATTCCCACTGGAGATAAGTAAGTTCTAAGTCCACCACAGCTTTCATTTAGATAGGTGAGTACATGCCATTTACTTTATATAACTTTAAAATATATTTTAAAATGAAGAGTCAAGTATTCCAATGAAGAAAATATACACACAATTTTCCACAAAATATCAAGTTAAATAGAAACACAACAGCATATTTGCCAATATTTCAATAAATTCTGAATAATTATTTATAGTTAGTATAGATGGAGTTAAAAGTTCTACCTGTCCATCCTCACAAAATCAAATTTAGAAATGATCAAATTAAAATAATAATAATAATAACACTCCAGCGGAAATAGATCAGCGAGTGACCTGCTTCAAACTCTGTCCAGTTGAACCACCTTCCATTCTGATTTTATTGTTCTTTCACTTAGCAGTCAAAAGTAAAGAAACTGGGGCAACATAATCAATAACAAAGCTGAAATATCCTAAAAGGGGATTTTCTTCCACGAAATGAATATTCGATTTTCTGAACACTAGGTCTGTAAAAGGTATCTAACCTACAACACTCCACTGTGCTTTCCAACCAGAGAATGCTTGGGGAATTGTTGGTAAAACTACAGAAGTGTTCACTGAACTTGTTTTCCTGTTACCAACAACTTTATGAGGACATTTCTGGCCTGCTCAGATTGCTGTGTACCTCAGGAGCTCCAGCTCCTGCCAAGCTGGGAGAGCTCTGATGCAGAGAATGTTTTAAAAACTCAGGGCTGGTCCAAAATGCCAGCTCTGTGAGATCTAGGGCTGGACCAGCACCACAACAGAGTTCGTAATTCACAGTATTTTATTCCTGAGAATCAAACTGAGACAGAGAAAGAGTCTTAGCCTGAATAAAATTATATAACAATATCTAATCAGCCGATTAAAAATCTGAGGAGAAAGCTGAGATTAAAATCCCTTTTTCATTGAGTTAGATTCAACCCTTGTTGTTTTAACATCCACACATTTTATGTGCATCAAAACCTCATTTTTTAAAAAATCCTTATTACATTCTTGTTTTATTTTCAGCTACCACTACAGAGAAAGCTTACCATAAGCAAAAAGCTCCTCACTAATCTCCATATCTCCATGGAGAGTGCATCTGTTATGGTGCTCTCTCTGATCTTATAGCTTTCCTACTGATCTTAAATACATTTTTTGCTCATAATTTCTTTCCTTTTTACAAAAAGCATTGTTTCTTTTTCAGTAGATCAGAGTAACAGATATGAATTAAAGGAAAAAAAAACTGTAATTCTAGCTTTAAAGAAGTCTAATAGAAATAACCACTTATTCACTCAGAGAACTATTTTTATGTCATTTATAAGCATGACCATCAAAGAACACAAAACACTTTCTTGAGTGCCTTGAAATACCTGTCAGTGGAGCTGAACCTGCATCAACGCAATCAAAGCCTAGCATCACCAGCTGCAGTGGACCCATGCAACGTAGGGGGGAGCACCCCTCCCAGGGACATTAAAGCAAGTCCGTTCAAGTGTATTTCAAAGTTTTGTCAGGTAGCCTGCCTTATGTCACCTCTGTGGGAGCTCCTGTGGCTCCTACAGAAAAGGCACTTTGTGCCCTGCTTTTGTATGATTGCTGAGCACCTCTGCACAATTGACCAGCAGCTCGAATTGTGCTGCAGGATAAGTGCCCCCTGCCATTTAATGATGTGCCACAAGGACAACACACATCCTTTCATTTGCCTCAGGCCTGCTGTTTTTTATGCTGGGACATTTCATTTGGAACCTTCCAATTTCTGTGTCACGAAAAAAAAAAAGGTAGACTTCTTCCTTTCCCTCTTTCTGTGCTATTTGTGATCCATACCACATCCTATCTCCTTCTGCATTGGGCCTGTTTAACCTGTCATTGTACAGGAGCGTCTCCATGTCTTGTAACAGGTTTTTTCTGCCCTTCACTGGATCTGTCACTCTTCAAATATTTCCCCTGAGGCAGGATGCGTGGCGCTGCATACACACGTGTGTGCAGATGCATGTGCCTGGACTGCAGGCAGCAGCATGGCACGGTTCTCTACCTCCATTTCTTTGCCTACAGTTCCTCCCGTTGTATTTTTGACTGTAGCTTTTCTCACTGTGGGAGCAGAGCAAGATGATATTGAAATACTGCCACATCCAGCCAGCACCACCTGGCATTTGGCTTATTGCTGCTGTCAGCTTTTTATCAGAGAGTGTAGTGATAGGACAAGGGGTAATGGCTTTAAGCTAAAAGAGAGGAGATTTATATTAGATGTTAGGAAGAAATTCTTTACTGAGAGGATGGTGAGGGCCTGGCACAGGCTGCCCAGAGAAGCTGTGATGCCCCCATCCCTGGAGGTGCTCAGGGCCAGGCTGGATGGGCCCTGGGCAGCCTGAGGGAGGGGAGCACCAGCCCACAGCAGGGGGTTGGAACTGGATGGGCTTTAGGGTCCCTTCCAACCCAAGCCATTCTGTGATTCTAACTCCCACTGCCTTCAGCTGGATAGATTTACAAAGAGATAACTGATGAAGGGAAGAGGATGTGCCTGGATGCAACAGTTCCTGAGGAGCCTCTGCCTGCCCCTATCACTTTACCTTCTGCTGTACTGCTTACCAAGATTTCTCACTATGTATTGTCTGTCAGGTTAACAGAGGAAAAAAAAAATGAAAATGAACAACACTCTTCCTTCCCTTGATCTTTACAGCTTCACAGTCTACTTATGCCACCCAGCATATGTGGAGTCCAGCCTCAGAGCTGCTCTTGCTCCAGAGAAGGCCCAGTTGCGTTTTCCAGCACTCTTTTGTCCACTACCAGTACAGACACTCTTCTTTGAATACTCATGTTCTCCTTTCACATGGAAGCTGAGCACCCACTCCCATCTCTACCCTCCTTCCTCATAAAAAAATAAAACCCAGCAGGGTGCTGAATACTTTGCAGAAGAGGCAGGACAGACCAACTGCAGAGCACAGGGCAGGAGGACCTGCTCCAAGCAGCGTGTCTGGGTCTTCGTTGCAATCATGCGTTTGAGTAATCGCTCCCTGCACAGTACACTACTACTGCATCCCACTTATGTATCCACTTAGGAAACAGCAAATTGAAAAACAGGCCAGGTAGAACTCAGCTGGGCCAGGAAGGCCAAACTGTGGGAACTCCTGAAGCCTGATTTGTAGGATCATTTGGCCAGAGATGCCCTGGGGTCATGGACATAGAGGAGAAAAGAGGTGAAGCAAGTGTTTTGTTGCTTAGAGTCCTTTCAATCAAGGTCGCAAAGATAAAGATAGGTAACCTCGTAACCTCAGCCTCTTCCTGCAGCCACACAAGTCATAGCAAAGCTCTTGTCTAGAGACACACGTGGGTTATGGCTTACACTGAAAGGGCACTAAAAGCAGCCTTAATGTGAAAACACACATCTTTGTCACAAGAACCCAGAGACAAAACAACATGGAACAATGTTCATGCATTCTCCTGCTTTATTTGAAAGCATATTCAGACAACAAAGAGTGGGAAATAAAATCTGCCTGTGATGCCAGGAGTCGGGTTGCATCTTTAGAGGAATAAAAAAGGGCAAGGAAAAATGAAAATAATCAATCTATTGTTTCAATACAGAGACAGCAAAGTGTCCCCTGGTGTTCAGTGCAGCCAGCATGTAAGGTTCTTTACCGCTTCATAACACAGCGTTATATATTAACAACATATTAATTCATCAGCACCACTTACATAGAAAGTTATTTACAGGTTCACTCCATGAATTTTTCTTACAGTGTTGATTGTAGTTCCAGGACATTGCACTGACACACAATGCATTTAAAACATCTACAGATGACAACAACTGAATTTCACACTGTGAGTTACAAGACAAGAGTAGTTTATGAACACTCCCACTGCTCTGGCTTCTGAGGTTCATTAGTGATCATACTTAGATCTTCCGTTACTCTTTGAGCTCCAGTATATGGAATAATGCAGAAATAAGTACTTTAGAAAGATCTAGTTTTCTTAATTTTGTACAGCTGTATAGAGCTCTGAATATTGCTCGCATCACCAACATGCTAATATTGACCCTTTGCTGCGTTGTCCAGTAGCCCATTGGTTTAAATGCATTTTAAAAAGAATATAATGAAGCAGAAATGGAGGAAACTGAAATCACTCAGCAACAGGAACAACACATCTTCAGCCTTCCGTGCCCTTATGCTGCTGATCAGTTGAAAAACTTACCTTCTCTCAGCAAGAAGGATCATTGTAGCTCCAAGTCTAGACATCAGAGTCAGAGCTGGAGAACCAGCTGCTAGAAATGGATTGATACATCTGCATCTCTTGTGTCAGGCATGCTGGCACAGAACTCGGCTGAAAAGATGCTTTGTTTTCATTTCTATCACAGCTTCAGAGCATGGCCAGTCCCTTGGTTGCACTGGAGTTGCTCCTCGCTGGGCTCTTCTATAAGGAAGAGAGAAGCACAGACTATGCCTACTTTCCCTCTTCCCTATGGACCCAGACCCTCTAACACATCTGTTGCAAACCAGGTGCAACTCCAGCAAGGCTGGTAAGGCTGCATTATAGGAATGGGAATATAATATAATGGGAAATGCAAGACCAATTTTACATCAGGATCACTGGAAATAGACATAGACCATGGACATCTAAGGATGTACAGGGAGGAATTTGATCCCCACAGATTCCCCACAGAAAAGAAGAAAGCTAGCTATTACGTCTCTGTGGTTTGTTGCTCTAGAATACTATGCATAGGTCTGTATTAGGACATTAAATGCAAATGCAATTCTATGGTCAACAAACAGAAACAGTAAATATAACACATACATTGAAAACTACACTTGAATTATTTTCTTAATAGAATACCTCTTTTTACGAATACAATCATAGAATGGTTTGGGTTGGAAGGGACCTTAAAGACCATCCAGGTGCAACCCCCCTGCTGTGGGCACAGACACCTCTCACCAGACCAAGTTGCCCAAAGCCCCATGCAGCCTGGCCTTGAGCACTTCAAATGACAGGGCATCCACAGCTTCTCTGGGTAGCCTGTTTCAATGCCTTATAGTGAAGAATTTCTTCCTTATGTCTTCTTCAATAGTAGGAATTACTGTCTATACAAATAATACATCTAAGCTTTGAGATGACATTGGATTTGCAGCTATTTTGAATGAGTATCACTAAAAGTTTGGTGACATCTTTGTAAATTTATTAGAAATACAATTCCTAAGAATGAAAATCACAACCCACTAACAAATGATTTTCTAAATTTCCTTGTGTATTTTCCATATACTTATTTAACATATTTTAATTTAATCATTTTCAGATCCAAGTTATAGTCTCATATTTTTAAAATCTCTATAAAGTGACTGAAAATATTCCATTCCAAGGAATTATCTATGGAAGAAATTGCAGTATCTTATTTCAGCATTAACTGCAAACGTTACAAAATGATAAATCTCTAAAAAAACCTCATTTAATAACTGAGAAAGCTAGGCTGTTTCTTTCATAACAAAGTTTTACTTGGCATCCACATATGCCACTGCATTGCACCAACTTCAGAGCTTTAAAATACTTCACTAAACTTGGAGTTTCACTGTACAACAGACCTTCTTAATCCAGTCTCAGTGTATACAATCTAGCCATCATTACAACAGGGTCAGCACTCATTTTCCCACCAACACTGACAGGTTGTAAGAGCATCAACCTTTAAATTAGGATTTTTTTTTTTCAGAAAACCAGATATCAGGACTAAAAATGACTATTTCCACTTGTAAATCATTTCTACTAGTGGATTAGCTAATCAGCCCTTCTGTATCTGGTAAATCATGCCCTAACTTCTCTCCTTGGGATCTCTTCCAA
This sequence comes from Alectura lathami, assembly GCA_013399715.1. Lineage (NCBI taxonomy): Eukaryota > Metazoa > Chordata > Aves > Galliformes > Megapodiidae > Alectura > Alectura lathami. The sequence goes on from VXAV01003942.1 coordinate 465,030, forward strand.
GACCTAACGGTTCCCCTAGCTCAGAAAGTCTCCTCACAGCTTTTCCTGCTTTATCTTCCAGATTTGATTTCTCATTCTATCACCTTCAGAGACTGTGAATAATTCCCTTCCTTCATTTACATTATTATTGCCTTAAAGCCATTTAGAGACTGTTATAATTCACTCTCAGACCTTTCCTCTTCTAGGCTACTTTAACTTAACCCTGACGCCTTCTCCTCTTTGCTTCTATTGCTTATACACTGTTACTTTTTTCTTCCCCATTGTACTTTCCCTTACTTCCTCTAACTTGTTCCTTAGGTTAAGGCTAGAACTGTAGAAAGTCAGGCAGATTCTTCACCACACAGTGATCGATCTAAGATAATGGTTTGTAATTCAGGATAAAGGACGTTCAGATGCTTTGGAGGAAGACATCTAGGTGTTGCAAGTTGCCTCCATGAATGCAAACTCCTTTCTTGATATGTTTTTCAGGATTGGTACAGAAAGAGCAAGACTCTCATACGAGTGTCTCATTACACTCTCATCCAAGAGAAAACTCCCACCAAATAACCAAATTCACTGACATTTCATCTGTTCATTCATTAATGATATTCTCTTCATATGGAAATGCATTAACTTGCTCTTTTCCATTTGGATGCCATAAAACCAAGGATCTTTTGCTGGCTGGCCATAAATCTTTAAACAAACAAACAACAAAGAAAAACACAACCACACTGTTGTTTTGTTGGTGGTGGTGGTTTTGCTTTTGTTTTTTGTTTTTGTTTTTGTTTTTCTCATTATTACTACAGGCATAGAAAGAAATTTTACTACAGATGCTTCCACCTGTATGGACAAATGTTCTGAAAAATCTTCAAGCTCACGGCCATAATTTCATTTTTAGTGTTTTTCTTTTTTCACCTTTTTTACCGTAAAAGTTTGTTTAATTCCCCAATTTCAAATATCAATACTTTTCAAGCATCGTAATCTTGACAACTCCTTCCACATTATCAACAGATTTCCAAGGCTGTGGGGGAAGGTTCAAAAGCATTCTACAACTATAACTGGTAATGACCAAAATAAAAATCTTCATATCCACACGCTTCACATGATTTCACTGTCTGTAACCCTGAAATATAAGGTAGTGGCTTATTTTCACTGGGACAATCTTACTGTCCAGGTCAGCTCATTAACTAAATGGAGTTTTAACCTGTGTTGATTATCTCGTTCGAGCCACTGGCAGTGAATTCAAACCATACTTTATTTCATTTCTTGGCAGCTCAAACTGAAGATGCTTATAGGATCCATAATATTTATAGCTATTATTCCTCATGGCAGTATTTTCATTGAAAATCATTCAGTCTAATATTAACACATAAAATGAGGAACTCTCTTAATATAACAAGGCAGAAATATTGAAAATGCAATAAAGAAATCTTCCTGTAGAGTCACATTCCTCACTCATTCATACTGGCTATGTTGTATTTTGTTGATGCTTTGACTAAGCTTGGGTCTCAAAACAAAATGTGTTTGAGTTTTACAAAATATTTAGAAGTTTTCTTGAACAGAAAGTGAGAGATTTACCATCTCCAGGTAACCTCAGGGCAAGGTTACACGTTATACAACCATGAATTATTCAACAAATTGAGAGGACAAAGCTCTGTCCTGAGCATAAAGGGCAGTTGTTTACCTTTTGAACCATCAAGCTACAGCCTTCAGTGAGATTCCAAGTAGACTCTAAAACTTTTAGTCCATAGTAAGACTCTCTATCACTAATAATAATTCCTCTAACACTGTGAGCAAAAGTCTTCTGGGGTAGTGGCTGGGGGAACTGGACTGTTTGGTCTGCAGAAGAGAAGGCTCAGGGGAGACTTGGCTCTTTACAACTACCTGATAGGAGGCTGTAGAGAGGTGAGGGTCGGCCTCTTCTCCCAGGTAACTAGTGATAGGAGGAGAGGTAACGGCCTCAAGCTGTGCCAGGGGTCATTCAGGTTGGATATTAGGAAAAACTTCTTCTCTGAGAGAGTGGTCAGGCGTTGGAACAGGCTGCTCAGGGAGGTGGTGGAGTCTCCATCCCCAGAGGTGTTCAAGAAATGTGTAGATATGGCACTCAGAAACGTGATTTAGTTAAATAGTGGTGTTAGGTTGACGGTTGGACTAGATGATCTTAGAGGTCTTTTCCAACCTTAATGATTCTATGATTCTATGATTTCAGTTAGTACATGAACTAATTATATGGTCTTTATACAAGTGGACAAAGAAAGTGATCAGTCTCTTTATCAATGAATTGGATGAGATCCATTACCTCTTAGGTTCATATTCTGCATTTAAATTACACTATTACATGCTTGAATATTTATGTCTTCCTTGATTTAGGAAAACATCTTTCCCTAAGACTTTTCTTGAACACATGCTCAGTATAAACATGCCTCTAACTCTTGTTCAAACTGGAGTCCTAGCATTACTTACAGAGCAAGATAATATTCAGTGGTGACAACACTGTGTCTTCAAACATATACAAATATGGCACTGAATACAAAATAAATTCCTTTAAATAAATCATATAAAACGTTTATTATAATTTTGTAAGTTCGTATTTGCAATTTAGTAAACCTCTGGGTTATTTAGATAGCACATGCATCTAAAACCTTTACTGTAATGGAATATATTTTACAGTCTATAATAACATTAAAGTCAGACCTACCACAAGTACATATCCATTTCTGAGATGACCCAGCAGCCGCTACTAAGGCAGTACATAATTTTAGAACATAAAGAGAAGCGTTTCCCCAGCTGAAACTGCAGGAAGGTTTCATGCACAAACTGTGAATTGACCTACCCTGAAATCTGGACAGACTGGTCAGTAACTCCTACAGGCTTAACAGCAACTCTGCTCCAAACAATCTGCATTTATTGGGCTGCAGTATGTCTGCCTTACATTACACCTTAGTTACGAAAAACATCTACCAAAAAAAAAAAAATTTAACTGGATGAAGAAAAGAATAAAAGCTGAGGGAAAACATAGGGAAGATGGTTAATGGTGCAATAACCAAATCTGGAAATATTGTAAAAGATATCTTCTGCTCTAAATCAATTCTTGGGTGATACTTGCAACCACAGTTAAGAAATAACATTGCATTATAGTGCAAGGTCCATAGGGGTGAAAATAATTGATTTCTTGGGAAAATTTAGTACAAAATATCATAAAGGTAACATGGCAACTCCTTGTCCTTTTGTGAGTGTGCCTAGTGTTTATCCAAAGTCCTTTTCCTAAAATATTTTAGAAGAGGAAACAATATTTTCCTCTACCCAGGGCAGGAAATTCAATAAAATCCAACTTCTGCTACCCTGTCTGAATATTGTCTGAGAAAATAGCAAGTGTTTGTACTGCAGAATGGGAATGCTAAGATGTGTCAATAAACATCATGTTACTTTCAATGTATTGTATAAAATGAGATTACATCACTACAGATAAGCTACAAAGGTTCAGTTCTGTATGGCAGGCAATATGCTAAAATGATTGTGAAATAACAGTATGATAAAAAACACTATTAAATGTTTAACAGGCAAAAAATCGAAACCTTTTCATAAACATTTTCTCTCCATAAAGAAACAATTCAGAATAAAACTTCTACTCTTGTAACTTTTATAATGAACAGTCAACCAAAGTCAGTGTGGGAGATTCTGATTTTCAGTTAACTTATTTTATAATGTTGCAAGTTACATGCTGTAACCTTTCTCATTAATTCACCAGCTTTGAGACCAGTTTCATACTTAGGATTGAGGAGAGATTTGACATTTTCTATTTAATGATGATCTCATAAAGGACAGTAGAAGGTACAATACAAGATGAAAAAAGTCAGTTACCATTCAAATGTCTGACTATTATCATCATATTTCACTGCATTTCTTCCAGAGAATGACAAAACACATATTAGTGGTTTGCCAACTTTATATTATGGGGCTTGCTTCATTCAGATTTTCCTCTTTGTTACGAAGACATTCATGATTCTAAATTGTTGAAATTAAACTAGAATTTGACCAAGAGGTCTTTCCCTTCAGTTCGCAAATACTGGTAATCTGTTGTGTACATATAAGACTTCTGATCTTGCATTCACTAAAAAAAGAAATAATTGTGAATATTAAATAATTGAAGTCAAAGTGAAGATAGTTCATAGCCACAGTAGTTGGAGAGAGATTCACAAATGTAGAATCATAAAATTATAGAATGTCTTGGGTTGGAAGGGACCTCAAAGATCATCTAGTTCCAAACCCCTTGCCGTGGACAGGGCTGCCAGCCACTGGCTCACTAGATCAAACTGCCCAGGAACCCATCCAGCCTGGCCTTGAACACAGCCAGGGATGGGGCATCCACAACTTCTCTGGGCAGCCTGTTCCAGCGCCTCACCACTCTCTCAGTGAAGAATTTCTTCCTGATGTCCAACCTAAACCTCCCCTCTTTCAGTTTTAGCCCATTGTCCCTTGTCCTACCATTATCCACCCATGCAAAAAGTCGGTCCCCCTCCTGCCTGTAAGCTCCTTTCAAGTATGGGAAGGCCACAATGAGGTCTCCCTGGAGCCCTCTCTTTTCCAAGCTAAACAATCCCAACTCCCTCAACCTTTCCTTACAGGAGAGGTGCTCCAGCCTTCTGATCATTTTGGTGGCCCTCCTCTGGACCCTCTTCAACAACTCCACATCCCCTCTGTACTGGGGACCCCAGGCCTGGACACAGCACTCCAGGTGAGGCCTT
>VXAV01003942.1:470467-538899 GCA_013399715.1 Alectura lathami
TGATTTTTCCCTTTTTCCAGTCACTGGGGACCTCGCCTGACAGCCATGACTTTTCAAATATGATGGAGAGCAGCTCGGCAACCACATCAGCCAACTCCTTCAAGACCCTGGGATGCATCCTGTCCGGCCCCATAGACTTGTAGACGTTCAGTCTCATAAGCTAGTCTCAGACTTGTTCTGCTCTTACACAGGGAAATATATTGCTGCCCTGGTCCCCATTTGGATTTTCAGGGACACAAGAGACTTGGGAAGTCTGACTGGCAGTGAAGACCGAGGCAAAGAAATCACTAAGTATCTCAGCCTTGTCCACATCAGAGGAGGCCACTTCTTCCTTTCCATTTATCAGAGGGTGAACACTCTCCTTCGCCTGTCTCTTCTGACCTATGTAGCTAAAAGAAGCCTTTCTTGCTGTTTATAACACCCCTTGCCAAGCTTAATTCTGTCTGCATTTTGGCCTTCCTGATCCCATCACTGCACATCCTGACAGCATCTCTGTAATCCTCCCAGGCCACCCATCCCTGCTTCCACTGCCTATACTTTGCCTTCTTTTCCTTCAACTCAACCAGCAGGTCCTTGCTCAGCTATGCAGGTTTCCTGCTTCCTCTGCCTAATTTCTTATTCTGGTGGATGGAGAGCTCCTGTGCTCTCAGAAAGATGTTCTTAAAGTGCTGCCAGCTCTGCTCTGATCCCTTGTCCCTGAGGACACTTCCCCAGGAAAGATCTTCCAACAATTCCTTAAACAGCCTGAAGGTAATCGGTAGGCTAATGTTGCTACATTTCCCTAAATTCAGAGCCCTAACAAAAGAAGCTCTGACTCTGATTTGTCCTCTAAGGAATCCTTTCTCTCATGCTCCCATTCTCCAGTTATTGTACTAAGAACCAAGGGAGATCAACTTCAGCAAACTAAAACTGGCCTGTGTGAATAGTTCCCCTTCCATGAGGGGAAAACATCATCAAAATATCTCTTCTGTTAGTGCTTAGAAAAAAAAATATTTCAAAGGCTCTGAAGTGAATCCAAATTATCTATACAAATGAACCTTCTCTATTCCTTCTTCCTCTGAATACTAAAAATATTTACCCAGCTCTAATCACACTGTTTTAGTTAGGATAGAAAGTACTACATTATACATAGGACTGGAGAGTAAAATGAAACTGTCACTGTGTTTTAATTATTTACAGAAAGAGGAATTTGAGACAGTATGATTGTTTGTCATCAGGTTTTCATTTGCTGTATGTGAAATGAGCCTTCACACTTCCAGTTGGGTTTCATTCATTGCCGTTGAGTGTCTGTGTGAAGATATGGTATACATCCTGTGGGAAGGAGAAAGCACAACCAAGTTACTTGTAAGAAGATAGCAAATAAGTTCCTATGTCTGGGAAATTGTTTTCCCAGAACATTTTGATCACTGCACAAGCCTAGAAAAGTCAACATGAATTCAGCATGAGGGACTTTATTAAACCTCCTTTCTCCTTTGGAGTGATAATACAAATCCAGCCTCCAAGGATACGTTGAAGGCTAGTTCATGTTTGTCTCTCTTTTGCCTAAAAATGCAGAGGTATATTTGGTAAACTATAACTTTGGTAACTCAAATACATACAAGATACATAAATTCTGTTTGTTCTGCAGATGGGATTAATCTGGGCATGCAATTATAGAATCATCTGCTAAGGGATACTGTGGAAGCTTGAGATCTCAACTCATTTTCTGGATAATACATTAAAAAATGCTGGAACTGGCAAGGGGAAAAATGGTTACATCGGCCTTCATGCCTCTAATACATACGTACCGAGGCACATGTGCTCTAGGCTTTTGAAGCTAATCATTCTCCTAAAATTCTATGAATTTCCAGTCATTTAAATCTGGTAGAGCACCTGTACTCTTTTTACCAGCCCACGCTGTCGCATTGATACGCAACATTATCTTGTTATCTTATCTATCATGAAAGATAAGACAGAACTGGGAGCTTTTTTCATCCATTGGCAGTGTTTCCATGAACTCCACTAGTGGTCAGCACAGAATATGGCACAAAGTTGTTAATGGAACAGAGGCTTTTTTTCCGTCCTTGTTACATTTTGATTTATGAAAAACAGAAAGGAAAGGAACAGGAGGAGAAAGACCTTGCACAGGTCATGGTCAAAATCAAAGGCTGTGGTCAAAAGCAAAAATAGATATTGGAGGAGCTATGACACTTGGCAGACCTTATGTTCAGTAATTTTTTTTGAACACTGTATACTGAAACATATCTGACATCTCGAAGAAGAAATTACCTCGATGTCTTCAAAGAGCTCTTCTTCTGCAATGAAGAAGGTTCACCTGACCGGCAACAGGCAAACTTGCAGTCAATGACCTGGTAAATAATGGGGTTGTACATGGCTGCTGACTTCGCAAGCAAAGTTGGTACCACTGAAAACTGAATGGGAACTGAATCTGGCTGCCCAAAGGCTGACCACACAGAGACCACAGCATAAGGGATCCAGGCAATGAGGAATCCTGCACAGATCAACATTGCCACCTTGTGAGAGGAAGAGAGAAAAAAAAAAAAAAAAAAAAAAAAAAAAAAGAAGTTAATCCAGCAGAGCTGTCCTTACTGACAGCACAGCACAGCTTGGCAATATGCAAGGGAATGTGCAACAGAGTGGAAAAGAAAAGTTATAACTCCCTTGAGATAAATTTACAGTATGAAAAAAGTGTAGCATCTTTGCACTATATTTCACTTCCCTAGATACAAAAATGGATTTTAAACACAAGTACAGCTTTGCCAACCATATTGGCAGCACTGAACTCACTGGTATCTCAGGAACATTCTGATATAATGCCACTTATTGCTATATACCATAGAAATCTCATTTTAACCACTCAAAAATGTAGTAAAATGAATGTTTGATCAGCCAAGTAAAGTATGCTGCTTGTCTACTTATTGGTCTGATTCATGGATGCTGGTGAATCTTTTACATCTAACAAGCCTGGTTTTATCTGGTACAACCTTTTATCTTGAAAGATTTCCCAGCACCAAAACCAGTATCAGAAGGATCATGAGTGTCACAATTGTGAAACAGAAAATAGATTAAAACAGAAAGGAAAAACAGGATGTTGTCTGAGATAGCAAATGAATTTTATCACTTGAGTACATTTTTATCAGTGCCTCATGGCTGAACCTAAAGGATAAATTATCATCATAAAAACAATTGCAATATCACAGGAGTGATTTTTGTTTATATCTTCATTACAAGAGGAATATAAACTGACTGAAAGTTTTATTTCCCTGGTATAAAATTCTGTTTTTTACCTGTTTTCCTTTTGTAATTCCTGAGCACCTCAAATGCCTTAAAATAATTCTTTGCAACTGTGTCTGAAAGCGAAGGCAGTTTTGTGATAAGGAACAGGGCCACAGAGAGATGACACAACTTGTGCAGAGTCACACACAAAGGGTAGGGACTCCGAACCTCAGAATCACAGTGAAATGGTTTAGGCTGGAAGGCACCTCTGGAGGACTTTTGGTATAATTTGAGTGCTTTAATTGCAAAATTATGTCTCATCTCTTGTCTTTTCCCATCTTGACAGTAACAGGGGAGAGAGCTAGAAGAATCACTTTCAGATCACGCTATCACTCAGGACAGGATAGCATATTGCTGAAGTTTTCCAAGCCTGCTTTCATGTTCCAACAAAACAAATGGAGTTGAATAGTTAAATCTTCCTACCTACCTTGGTCAGCTTCATTTCAAGTACGTGGCTGTTCTGGATCCTGCTGTCATAATGAGCAACCTCTTTGGTGGATGATTTCACTTTTAAAATTATTTTAACATAGGAAAACACAATCACTGCAGTTGGAAACAGGAGGCAAAAGAAAAGAATACTCAGAATAAAAGCCTGCCCAGCCAATGAAGCCTGTGCCAGCCACCAGTCCAGAGTGCACGAGGTCCCAAATGGCTCAGGAGCATAGCTTCCCACACCAGCAAAGGGCACCGTAGCCCAGAACGTTGCATAGGCCCAGATTATTGCCAGACAGATAAAGGCATGGTGTCTCTTAAGCCAGGTACCTGGAAGATAATTCAAGAGTTACAACCACTGGTCCATATGTATTTGGCACAATTAAAAAGTGTCATTCTACACATGAAGTAAGGGCTTGTTTGGCTGCTTGACAACAACCTCTGCAGGGTTCATTTCATCTCCTCACAAGCATCTATAGTGACCCCTGAGCTAACCACCCCACAATCATGTCATACCTTGTAGAGAGAAATATATGCCTGTAGGGAGGGCTCCACCTGGCATTACTTTAGGTTGTTACTTTAAGCTGTGATGATTTATAGCCTACAAGAATCCATATAAAAGCAATCCACACAGCTAGCTCAGCAACAATCATGGGAATTCCCCTTATTTTGTTGGGGAGTGAGGCCCTCCCAATGCATGAAAAACATATTTTCCAAACTGTGACAACATTCTTTAAATGAAAAGAATTAAACATATAATACTTTACATTCAAGAGAGATGCAATATTGATGGATATGGCAAGAACAGCTTTCATTGCTAAATTCATTTCCTCCTCTCAAGATCCATCTCCATATTAGAGAGATGATACCACATTTATTATGACCTATTACACATCCAAATCTTTTAGATGTTTTAAATAACCTAAAGGAATTCAGGCATCTAATGAAGAATATTTATGCATATCAGGCCACAAGACCTTGTAGTATGAGCAATACTTAAATCAGTTAATGTCAACAAGCCTTGATAGACACAGTGATTTATCTGTGAGGGATTACTAAAACTCATGGCTGAAGCAGACAGCAGAGGGACAAAAGCAGAGGGTATGTCCAGCAATACAAATTCAGCTGGGATTACTTGGGTCATGCACACATATTTCTTTTATATACACATTCCTCTCTATATTTAGCAACAGCATTTTGGAGAGCTTAAGTACAATTTCAGACTAGAAACCTTGCATTACAATGACAGGATAAAAAGCTTAAGATGCCTAGTTTATCCAAGGAGAGAGCACAGCTCTTGTGGTTGTGAAGGGCTTCTACCATCCTGCAAATGAAGTATAACAGGATTCAACAGCTGGCTGTGATGTTAGAACTAGACATTACTTCTAGAGGGACTCAGCCATCAGTATGATCTATTCAGAAACAGTTTATATCATTAAGAGAAGACTAGCAACCATCATGACAACAGTCTAGTCCAATAGAAGTTTTGGTTTTGATTCAGTAACATTTGAGAAAATTCACAGAATCGTAACATATTCTGAGTTGGAAGGGATCATGAGAATCATGGAGTCCAGCTCCTGACTCCACACAGGACAACCTAAGAGTCACATCATGTATTTAAGAGCATTGTCTAAGATTCAAGACCATGACCAGTTCCCTGGGGAGCCTGCTCCTGTGCTTGACCACCCTCTCAGTGAAGAACGTCTTCCAAATTTTCAGAACTATATTAAACAGAATATTGGCACCAAAGCAGTTGTTTCTGGCAATGTAAATCCTTCAGTCTCTCATTTTTATTGTATTTTATTTGCTTTGTTTTTTGTTTTTCCTCTTATTTCACTATGTGGAAACAGAAAATAATTTCTAATTGTCTTGTTTCCTTATCCTGCTTGCTCACAACCCTAATGGCCTAGGTCTTCTTGGGCAGGAGGAGGGAATGAAGGCAGGGTGAGGGTATCAATTAATATAATTTTTCTTCCTTACCATAAGACAAGTGACAGATTTTTAGGTATCTATCCAGGCTGACAGCTGTCATGGTAATAAGGCTCCCACAGCCAAAGAAGAAACCAGCCCATCCATACCAACGGCAGCCCATCCATCCAAACACCCAGCGGTGAGAAAAGAAGGAGATGATACTGAAGGGCTTTCCTACAACTTCAGAAGGAGAAAAGAAAGTCAGATGACTGATAAAATCCATCACTGATAAAACCATTCCCCTTCAGAAACACAAATCCTCCTCTTTGCCCAGATCTAACACCAATAAAAACACTCTGCAAAGTGGATGTGATGGAGCTGTGTGCCCTCTGTCCACAGGACTAAGCCAAAGACATCTGTAGCTAAATCTCACGGTATCTACACTGTGGTAGGATGAGCCAAACCTGCAGCATGTGCTGGAAACAGGTGCTTCATTGGACAGCACATGAGCCAGAGACAAACTCATACTCTGGTGCTAAGCATGTACCAGTTCACCCTTTCAGAAAAAATGGTTTAAGCCCCCTTGCAAACACATCTTGTTGTGTGTGAATCTGCACAAGGAACGGGCACAGATCTATTTAGGCTATATCCTTATAATTAACTGAGTGTCTTCAAATATAGGATAAAGAAATTTGCCTGCAAAGAGGACCTACTGAGACCCTACAGTAGGATTCACACTGTAGAAAAGTGTTGGGTTAGAAAGGAAGATGGTGCAGCAGTCAGAGCACAGACCTATGCTGCACGGTGGCTTCAGCTCCCATCCATACCATACTCTTCCTAAGCAAGTCACCTGGGTGTAAGTACTCAAAAGCTTTAAGCATCCACAAACAGAAAGTAAGCATCAAGATATTTTGGAGATGGTGTACTAATGGCTTCCTAGCTCAGTTCCCCATTTGCAAAAATGGATGGTGTGCAATGAAAGAAGTCAGGTTTAGTCATATTTTTTTTCCATTCTTGCCTTAAAACAGTCTAGTATTCATATTCTTTAGTTGTTTCTCTCTTGCCTTAAAACAGACTAACATCATTCAAACTCTTTGTAATTGTCAGGACAATGGGAAAGCTTAGAAACTGTGATTTTCTAGTTAGAAATCTCCACTTTCTGATTTTACTTTAGATTTTCTAATCTGCACATATACAATAATCTAATTTAATGGAAAACTCAAAAATTTGCAATATAGGAACATCCGTATGTCTTCACAATCCTTCATTTCTACTTACCCGACTGACCTAAAGTGCTTGAAAATCTGAACAGCTCAACTGTAACATTCAAACAACATTAAATATAAACTCCGCCTGCCTATGACTGTATATTCCTGCCCAGGAGTTGCCAGAGCACCTTAGGGAGTTTGAAGCAACACCAGATGCCCTGGGCTAGTTTCTCTGGCTGAACTACAGTGTCTGTAACATCATGGCAGCTTAGCAAATTAATCTCTAAAGCAGGCAAACAAGGTCCTTCAAACAGTAATTCCCACAAGGTAACTTATTCAGAGATATAAGTTGACCTGTGGTAAAACATTTTGGATTGTTCTCAGAAATATTCCACGTCAAATCAAACTGATGTGAAATAAAATATTTCATTTTCATTCTCAACAAAAAAAATAAAACATTTTTACTAAAACAAAAATCTTGATGGAAAGAGCTTTTGCTCCATTCCCTATGCCAGAAAGATCACTACTAAAAACCTCTCAAAATGAGATCTATTTTTTAACAATGCATTCTGGGCATCTTTTCCTTAAGCTTAAGCCTGTAAGAAAAATTCTATCTGAGCCTGAAGGCTGTGCTTTCATCATATAAACACATTTTTCTCCAAGCAGAAGAAATATACTTTAATTTTTCAAGCAAAAACTGACGCCAGTGATTAAGGTTTGAAGAAAAATATGAAATACAGCAAGGGCTAGGATATAGTCTGAGAGTAAGCAACTTTATTCATGTAAGTAATTGCCTGCTCTAAAGGACATCACCTTTACTTGCACAAAATCAAATTTTTCTTCAGTGGCGCAGGACTCAGAGGTTGGTGTTAAAACGAGCCTTGATACAGTCTTGAATAAGTGGCTGGTGCCACCTTGTGGAAATCTGCAGGAAGCAGGACTATTACAGAACTCACTTCTGGAACAAAGAGCTATGAGAAGCAGGTGAAATATAGTGGCCTCGGAAAATGTCCCATCTCCACTACAATTAGTTCAAAGACAAAACACATCACATTTCTTGAGTCAACATCTTCCATTAAGGAAAAAAAAAAAAAAAAAAAGGAAAGAGAAAAGGTAAAAAACATGTGGGTCTGACAATCATCATTATTTTTCATTACAACACTTTAGCACATAGAGAATTGAGATCCCCATTGTAAATAAGAGGACCAAGATCATAGCATTCCCAAATGGGCTGCAGTTTCTGTGCTTAGGATATACACTTTATGTGGGTTGGAAATATCTTTACATTTCAAATATATCGCTACAGAAATTTTCCTGAAACTCTCTATTTCAGTGGAGAAACTTGCACCATTCAGATCTTTTTCTTTTTCTTCTTTTTTTTTAGAATCATAAAGGTTGGAGAAGACCTCTAAGATCATCTAGTCCAACCATTAAACTAACACCACTATGCCCACCAAACCATGTCTCTAAGTGCCACATCAACACGTTTCTTGAACACCTCCAGGGCAGGACACTCCACCACCTCCCTGGGCAGCCTGTTCCAATGCCTGACCACTCTCTCAGAGAAGAAGTTTTTCCTAACATCCAACCTGAATGTCCCCTGGTGCAGCTTGAGGCCATTACCTCGCGTCCTGTTGCTGTTACCTGGGAGAAGAGGCTGACCCCCACCTCACCACAGCCTCCTGTCAGGGAGTTGTAGAGAGCAATGAGATCTCCCCTGAGCCTCCTCTTCTCCAGACTAAACAGTTTCATTTCCCTCAGCTGCTCCTCAAAAGACTTGTTCTCCAGGCCCTTCACCAGCTTTGTTGCCCTTCTTTGGACACTCTCCAGGGCTTCAGTGCCCTTCTTGTAGTGGGGGGCCCAAAACTGAACACAGCACTCGAGGTGCGGCCTCACCTGTGCCGACTACAGGGGGATGGTCACCTCCCTGGTCCTGCTGGCCACACTATTCCTAATGCAAGCCAGGATGCCATTGGCCTTCTTGGCCACCTGGGCACACTGCTGGCTTGTATTTAGCCAGCTGTCAACTAGCACCCCCAGGTCCTTTCCCTCCGCACAGCTTTCCAGCCACTCTGCCCCAAGCCTGTAGCGTTTCTTGGGGTTATTGTGACCCTAAGTGCAGGACCTTGCACTTTGTCTTGTTACATTCTCCTGCAGTCAGCGTCAGCCCATCTACCCAGCCTGTCCAGATCCCCCTGTAGGGCCTTCCATCCCTCAGGCAGATCAACGCCTCCTCCCTACTTGGTGTCATCTGCAAATTTACTGAGGGTGCATTCAATCCAGATCATCAACAGAGATATTAAACAGGACCAGACCCAGTACTGACCCCTGGGGAACACCACTCGTAACTGATCGACACCTGGATTCAACTCCATTCACCACACTCTCTGGGCCCGGCCATCCAGACAGTTTTTCACCCATCAGAGGGTACACCTGTCCAAGCCATGGGCTGCCAGCTTCTCCAGGAGAATGCTGTGGGAGACAGTGTCAAAGGCTTTACTGAAGTCTAGGCAGACTACATCCACAGCCTTTCCCTCATCCACCAGGCGGCTCACCTGGTCAGAGAAGGAGATGAAGTTGGTCAAGCAGGACCTGCCTTTCGTGAACCCACGCTGACTAGGCCTGATCCCCCGGTTGTCCCACACATGCCATGTGATCACACTCAAGATGATCTGCTCCATAACCTTCCCTGCTACCGAGGTCAGGCTGACAGGCCTGTAGTTCCTCGGATCATCCTTCTGACCCTTCTTGTAGATGGGCATCATATTGGCAAGCTTCTAGAGTGCAGCAAGATAGAAATAGCATCTCCATGACAGATACGCCCAAGAAAATATTGGGATTTATTTGTGTGGTAACAGAGTAGATATATTTATACTAACAGCTTTCTTCTACTCAGGATGTAAGTATCTCATTCAGAAAACCACGCTTACTGATCACCAAAAGGCAACAGAATTTCTGGAAGCTGTGGGGCTCAGCAGCTTGTTGGCTGTGTGCAGTGACAGTAGCGACAATCTGTATCTTTGATAGACTGAGAGCCGTCATTTTACATTGCTCTGCACTATTTTAGGTATTTGGAAGATGACAAAACAACTTAGTGGATGTGAGGGTGCACTGGCTCTGAGGACAGGAGTCCTAGCATATGCAACACATAGACAACACATAACTTCAGGAGCATGGGAACATACTATTGTTTATATTGCAGTGAGCACATTGCATGGTCATTGCTGGGACACATCAGGTCTCGATACTGTCTACCACCCGAAAAAAACTTTCCTAAAGAACATCCAGCCCTCTCCCTCTCATTTGCATGTAGCCCTGACCAGCTTAATGAGACTCATATCAACAGCCAAAGCGTTGATTTACAAGGAGTCTTGATTCTCTAACGTTGTGTATGCCTTTACAAAGCTTCCTGCTCTCATTCTAGAGCATTTGGATTGCTCAGCCCAGGCAGCTGGGTTGAAATAGAAATCCATGAAGTTGTCGGACATGCTTTTACTTTATAGACTGACACAAATGCTTATTTTCCTGACACAAAGATGAAAGAGGAGGGTCACTAGCAAGAAAAGTATTAGCTTTGATAGGCTGATGGTTGCTGACATTTTCCAATTCTTTCCTTTCACTTCTGCCCCTACCAAGATTTGGTTTGATGTATATTCTTGAAGCACCCTGATCCCTCCTGTTGCACCCTACAGCAAGAAAAGACCATTTTGTTCAATACTAATGCAAACCAATTCTGTGCTTATTGTACCAGGATGTACATGGGAGCTGTCTCTGAAGACCTGCACAGTCCTGAGGTGAACACGAGCTTTGACTGATGCAGAATTCATAAATCCAACACTATTTTCTCCTCTGAAATTTTGACTTCTTTCCATCCAGTTGTTCAGGAATGTTGTCTTCTATCATTCTCTTTATTACTCAAAAAATAGAGCAGAAATATCAGGCATTTGGGGCTCCCTGCAACTTGCAGAGGACTGTCTCTTGCTGCTACTAGAGAGAAAAGTGAGATAGTAAAAATGAATAAAAATAAGACATGAAATTACCTGAAATGCCCAGATCACATACTGCTAAATTAACAGTCATTATCTCAGCAGGTCTCAACTTCTTTTTTCGCTTTGAGGACATAAAAATAACATAACCATTTCCCAGAGTTGAAAGAATCCCTGTGATTTAAAAAAAAAAAAAATCAAATTAGAATTTTCCTTAAAAACAGCAACATCCCATCTTGTGAAATTCTCTGGTATTTTTAGCCTAAATCTTTGGTTCCAAAACTAGACATTTCACTCTGAAACACAGTCATCTCATCCTCACTATATAGCTCATAGAGACATCTACTGCAGACATCTCCCTCCCACAACAAATACTATTTTCCCCTCTGCAGTAAAGCATTGCCTTCACCACCTGAGCCTGCACATTTATTTACTGAACGCACATAACAGAAATCCCATAATTCCTCTGTTCTCATTAACCCAGTTTGTAACACAGTAGTTCATACAGCCACAAAAATAAAATTCAGCTATTTAATCAGAAGGACTCCACTCCCTGACCAACATAAATTTTATTCTACACTATAATCAGTTTGAGGGATACATTTCTAAAATAATGTGAATGATTTAAATCAATATCGTATCTCAAGGATTACCAAAAAAAAAATAATATCTATCAGGATAAGAAAGGAAAATGAGGGAAAAAAATCTGATTTTAACTTCCAGCTGGAATTCAGTACACAAGTAGGGATCCTCTTTGTACTGTCTGCCCTCTTTTTTGCTATATCACCATCCAAGACCCAGGTGGCTGATCAGCCATGGAGCTAATCACACATACCAAAAATTCCAGGGCTTCCAGTTCCCTTCACAGAAATTATTCCTTCATTATTTCATATCTGAAAGAGCTGGAGTCTGGAGTGAGTGCTTTGCAGGAAAGCACACAACTACCATTTCAGACAGCAAATCTCACTCCAGAAGGTACAAAAGTTCCCATCACCCTGTGTTCCTACTTGCACTGAGCGTAAATGTAAGAAGTTTTGGTAGTGGGGGGCTGCAGGGCCTGTGTGGAGTGAAGCTGGGGCTGCCCCATGCCATCCTCAGTCAGTTCCAGACAGCTCCACTGAGGACTAACTGCAGGCCACAAATGAGCCAGCCAAAGGAGTTTGTGGCATTTCTGTGGGAAAACATTTGAGAAAGGGAGGTAGAGATTAAGAGAAAAAAGGGAGAGAGCAGGGATGAGCCCTCCATGGTGGAGCTTGTACCACTCGAAGGGGCTGTGGCCCGTGGAGGCCCCAAGCCCAAGACAAGTTAGAAGGAGACACAAAAGAAGAGTGAAGGAACAAGGGGCAGCAATTTGAGACCACTAAGCCCTGACCCTAAACTCCTGTGCTGCTGCCACCTCACCAAAGGTACCTGTGAAGACGTCGAGGAGGCAGGGGAGGTGTCAGGAGTGAAGTTCAGCCTGGGAGAGTGGAGGAAAGGTGCTTCCCTGAAGTGCTGTATGTTTGTCATCTGTTTCCCAGTACTTGAATCCATAGTTAAATGTTTCCAGTTAGGTTAAATCCCCCAATCTGAGTTGGTTTTGCCTGCAACAGTATTTGGTGAGTGACCTCTCTACCTTCACTTCCGTCAATGAATTTTCTCACTTTTTCTCTTCCTATTTCCTCACTGTTTCCACAGTGGGGACAGCAAGCAAGCAGCTGCATGGGTACTTGGCTGAGGCCAATCCACTACACTACTATAAAAAAGTCCTAAATAACCCAGATTTCCTCTGTTGATGACACAGCAAAGTCTCTCTTCATGATGCCTTCCTACACCTTGCAATGGTGGTGCAAACTCAGCAGTGTTCCACCCCAGCAGCTCCCCACCTGCCCAGCAAAGTTTCTGTCTCCAAATACAGTACCTTGGAACACCACATCATGTTCATCAGGTTTTCTTCACAGACTCTTCTGTGAGACCACATCTCAAGAATTAAACCTCAGGAACTGAATGAGTATTTGACGTGGCCCAGCAATGAATTTATCACCTTGTGCGGGTGCCACATTCCCCCAGAACCAAGAAACCAAACTTGGGGACATCCATGAGGAAGAGAAAAATGGCTGAAACTGTAAGAAATATGAGGAACTGTGGAACTGAGTGTTTACTGAACTCAGGATAAAAATACTTTGATTTTGAATTTTTCATTAAAAGTACAATACTCATCTAACTGGAAACACATCCTAATAAAAAAATAATAACAACATAAAAATAAAAAACAAACATTAGAACAGAAGTTGGCTTATCCATTAATCTTAGGTTTTCCCAGCCAATTTTATTTATCCTTGGTGAATTACATTTAAGAATTTGTATTACTTTAAAAATGTAAACTAAATTGTCAGTAGATACAGATATTCATTTGAATTATTTTTTGCCTTGCAACTAAGTGAATTACTCTCCATGTTGCTAAGTATTTTTCGTATGTCTTAATCCTTTTTTTTTCCATTTTGTCTCTAGTGATATTTAGGATACCTAGTAAGATAGCAACTGGTCTGAAAGATCTTTCAAAAGCTCCTGTCATTGTCCTGAATCTTTTTCAATAGACTGGAGGTCCAGAGAGATTTCTTCCTCAAATCTCTGAAGTAACCATTCATTATTAATAGCAACATTTCGGAGGGTCCCAGTCCACTTTCCTTCTAATCCCGCAGCTGGAAGGTGTTGAATGACAATTTAAGTGCCCTTTTACCTCTATAATCTCTCACAGTAGCTTATCTGAATTATTTTGGAATGCCTTGATGATAGAAACTTTACAGTCTTCCTAGACAAGCCATCTAGTGGCTTATTATCGCTGCTATTGAGAAGGGTTTAGTAACAGATAGCCAAAGTCCTCACTGGTGCAGGCTCCCAGCTCTGCTAGGTGCTGGCAGGCAGTGTGCTTGGGCAGAGCCCAGGGCTGGAAACAGAGAAGAAGACACTCTTCAGATACAAAATAAAGGCTGTTTTCCATGAGGAAACAGTTTAGGGCACAGCCCTCCATGGCACTGTAACCCCGTCGTGTATGAGCCAAAGATGCAATAATTACAAATGTGACACCTGCAGAGAAAGCACCTCAGGCTCAGGAACATAACCTGCAGTGAAAGGCAATGGTGGATAAAATAAACAGTCTGAACAAATAAGACTCCTTTTCTCCTATCTGAAAGCACTGCTAAACCATCAGGAAAAAAAAAAAAAATGTATTTCAAGATTTTGTTTCAGTTAAGTCCTTTCGTAACACAGTGAGGAAGCACACAACAAGTTTGCAAATCGATGGTTGCTTGCCACGGACTTCCGACTGAGCTGACAGCCAGTGGGCCTCCACTCGGTACTGAGCATCCGTGCAGGAAATCAATCACGTCAGGGATGAAAAACTCAGCAGGGAAGCGACACGGTAGAAAGAATCAAATCCTTAAAACCATGTGAACAGTTTGTCTGTTTGTTTGTTTGTTTTTTCCAGGTAATTAAAAAAATACACATGGAAGCGAACTAGTTTGGGCGAAAGATCACACATTCACAGAGAGTATATCACAGATTTGGCCAAGACCTCTGATTTTCTTTAAAGACAAATAAATCAATTTTTATCTTTACAAACTGAAATATTTCAGTTGTTCAACCCAGCCTGACCCTAAAAGCCCTGCCAAGTTTCCTGATAGGATCCCAGCCTTATTGGCTCACTTTGCAGCTTCTTCCCATGTTGAACCATATTTTAAATCCTCTCCAGCCTCAGACACAAAAAGACGCCCAACAGCAATTCCCATCTCCTGGCTTCCCACCTCTCCAAGTCTTGTCCCTCTCCCCACCATCAGGATGGTGGAGATGCAATAGGACATCCTTAGGAGGGCAGAACGTTTCTTGGAAGGGTTCCATCCAAGAAGACGGGATGCAGTTGACAGCAGAAGACAACCATGGACAAGTTTTGATAAGAAAATACATTCATACCTTCACTGGGTATGGCAGCTGAATGATCCCGCTGTTTTCCATCTTCTACTGATTACACAGTTTACAAAGTAAATCTGCAATACTCCACAGTCGTCACAGGACACAACTATGCCTGGGAGCTATTTAGGCACATGACTTTTGCTTACTTTGAATACTTGGGAGCTGTTATTAAGAATAAAGCTGCCAATTAATGTCAATTTACAGCTTCAGTAAGCCTGTCATGTGGAATTTGGTCACTGAATAGTTTCATTGAATTCCTTCTCCACTACCTCAAACAGAGCTACTATCCAGTGCCAAAAACCTCTGCACAGCAGTGCTTCATGTCCCAGCAAAAACAGTGGAGACTCTGAGCTGTTAGAAATCAGCTTAGTGGAGAAGGAAATTCAGGATTATTTTTGTCTGCAGAAAGTGTAAGAGCCACGTAGAGATTTTCCTGGGAACAACAAAGATGAATTTCCTTCCAAATTCCCATATTTTTTCAGGTCTAGGATATTATTAAAATGTAGTTATCCACCAAAACATGAATCAGTAATAAAATACAAGTTTGCACAACAGGAGCTAGTGGTGGTATCCCCCAGGTAATAAACCAGGCTTGTATGGTACAAACTACACATAAAGCATTAGCCCAAAAAAAGCCTTTTTTTTTTTTTTTTTGGGAAGGAAATTGTGTCTAAAAACTACTTCTCCCCAGCTACACATGGGAAGAGAAAGAGGACTTAACATTGCCTCTTCCATCACATTTGTTTCATTCCTTCCCTTAGTGGCTGCGATCTCAGGAGTAATTCTTCCTTAATAATAAAAAGCGTAACACTCCTTCTTCGCACAACCCCTGTAAAAATGTTCTGTACTTCTGTGATCCTCTGGAAAAATAATACCCATTACTGTGTTACGTATAATGTCTAAAACGCTGTTGTACTTGTCTAGAAAACATGAACCCAGTTGTCACGGCTGAAATGTCTAAAAGCATACCTTCCCAAAGGCAGGGAATAATAGCTTGAAATTACTGCAATGATTGCTAAATGGACTAATATCTGTGCAGGATACCAGTGGTATCTTACGCTATAAATGCAAAACCAGGGAAGACGCTAATGTAATGTTTGGATGCATATACAAAAAAAGTACTTGGCTCAAATGAAAACTGCTACAGGAGTGTGTAAATATCATAGGGATAAAGTAACTGAGTGAGTAAAAGGAAAAAAAAAAAAAAAAACATGAAAAAAAAAATCTGCAGCAAAAAGTAGGATAGGAAGTCTAAAGTAGAGCTACACATGTATACAACATATAAACTGTATGATGGTCAGCCTTCTTAACTATAAATTCAGTCTCCTCACACTTCTTACTTCATATTGAAGTCTCTACCCATATGACTGGGATTTGTTTTTTCACTGGAAATTTATGATTTCTGTTCTTTGCCTTAATTTGATTCTGTCTGTGCTTTTTAAGATGTTTCACACCTGGCAGGGTTATTTCATTAGAACAACTGGATGAAGGGATGAATCTGCACAAAATACAGAGCATATATGCAGGCAACACAATGCACTTTGGAAGGATTCATTTTAGCTCCTCAGCCATATTTCCTGGGATTAAAAGTAAATTTGCTTAACCAAGCAAAAAAAGACCTGAGGGGAGTTGTTATAGACAGCTCAGTGAAGTCATCTGTTTGCAAATAAGCTGTAAATAAATAATATATATAATATACATATATTATATTTATATAAAAAGCTAGGATACATAAAAAACGGTACGTGAATACTGAAAGCAACACAGTGTCACTGAGCAGAGCAGATCTACAACTTCGCTCATCACCTCTGTCATTATTAATTTCTTTTTCAAAAAAGGTGTAAACAGAAAGCAAGTGAGAAATGAGTTATTCGAGTCTTTGTGAGACTTCCACAAGAAAAAATAGATTACTTAAATCAGTAAAGGCAGAAAAAGAGGCAGGTGTGCAAAACAGTGAATGAGAAGCACAGGACTGAAAGGTCTTTGTGTTTTGTGCATAACTAGTAGAGTAAGAAAATGGATCCAAAAGAAATCAGTGTGAAGGAATACTCTATGTTCCTTGGGATTCAGCCGTCTGAGACCCAGAGCCTAGTTTAGTGCAGCATTGTTACACAACCTTGGCTCAGCTTTACTGAGAAAATAGTTGTTGAGCTGTGAGAAAATGTATCAATTCATAACAAGAGGAAGCCAAAACCAAGGAAGAACTTACTCATTCCTAGAATGGAGACCAGTGTTTCCCAACTCACTAACTGCCTGGTGTATGAGTATTTAACCTAGGAATCAGCCCAAGCTATCATCTCTGTGCACCAGCCAATAAATAATTGCATTTATTCTGCTTGCAAAGTCACTTTGAACATGGTGAAAGACTCCAAAACAAAAAGGAGGGGAGAGTCATGGGCAGAAAATGATGTTCAACATAATACGAAACAGAGGACAGCTGGTGCCAATGGCTGAGCAAGACCTGAGTGAACACATCTGAGGACATTCACATGAGAGAGACTTTGAAAACAGACAATAAAATCCACACGGTGTAAGGGCAGAAGCCAGCTCTGGTCAGGAGTGATTTAACTGCAGCTTCTGCTTTCTTTGTGAGTACCTGTAAGGACGCAATGACATAACCATATTTCAATGGTGAAATAAAAAATTGTTACCAATTATTGTCAAATAAAACCCAGCTACGATGTCAGCTTCTCTAGAAAGCTTTGATGCAAAGGGGTCTTCCTTCTGTAGATAGTCTGGGAGGTATTCTTCCTGAGAAGAAGTGTTGTGATCTGATGCCATCCTGTTCATGTCCAGCTCAGTGTCTGAAAAAAATAAAAGAACATAGAATGTAATAGCACACATCTGCCACCAGAAATTGTGGAGATATTTTTCTTCGTAAGTGAGATGTATCCTCCCATTTTTGTTTCTGTTCTACCAGCTCCCAGGGCATTTCAGGATCCAATTCCACATTGCATAAAGCATCCTGCCATAATTTATTTCATGAATTTATTTACCCAAGACTGTCATTGTTTATACTGCAATCATCACAGTAACCCATCTGAGCAATATCTAGGAACCACTGTGTTGCAGCATTCAACCCAAGGCTTCTGAAGAAGTGACTTCCTTGAATGTCTCAAGGAGCTTCATGTTTCCAGACAAATGACCCAACACTGAGAATCTGGAAAAACCCAGCAGGGCAGTTGTTGATGTCTGAATAGATTCACTGTTCAATGTGTTTAATGAATACTGAAGTTGTTGTCTTTATCTATACACACTGTTCTCCTAATTCTAAGAAGCTGGGAACTATCAGTTAGACAGTCCCAGAATTTTCTTCATATCCGGAGGGGCACCATGCCTACAGATTGTAGCTGTGCAAAATTCACAGTTCAGTAAAGGGCTGTATCCATAAATTCTCTTTATTTAGGTGGTGAGTTCTACTGTAAACAAATTGGTATGGTTTTGGTTATAAATCTTAATTGGTTATTATGGTTACGAAGAAGCAGGAGGATTGAATAATAGACTCAGCTAGGCAGGACTGTTGAGTTTCTTCTTCTTATAATTATTATTTTTTACTTTGGTGGGAAAATGGGCTATAGAGGTGAAATGTGCTAAGATCGATACAGTGAAACCTGATATGGGAAATCTAGAACACAGCAGACATCCCTGCAGGCTACCTCTCCAGGGCAGCTGGGAGAGTAAAGTCAGGAACTCTAGCATAAGACGAAAACATTTCTACAACGTTTGAAATCACCCAGCAAAAACTGTTCAGGATATTCAGGCACCTCAGTTATCTTTGTCAGTGACTGGTAGAAGTAAGAGGCAGGAGTGACACGCAAGGACTTTACACTTGATCCCACACCTTCCTTTTTTTTTTTAGCTGTGGGATCCGGGACAAGTTATGAAGCTCTAAATTCCTCTCCATCAAACTCTAAACTTGCATGGAGCCTATGTTAGGAGAACCAGCCCTCAGCTCCCTGCTGGAGGGAGTGGGATAAGTTATGAAGGTGACAGTAGCCCAGTATAGACCGGGTCACCGCCTACAGATGCCTCTTCATCACCCTGAATGTAGCAGGACTCCACAACACCAAGGCATCTTACTTCAGGGATCTCAATGAGCATTAGGTGTCCATGTTCAGGCAATTGATTTGAGCTCAGTGTACCCACATTAGGATGCAAAGACTCAGCCTTGTGGATAACTGGAAGATACAGAATATCTTTTTCTCTTATAGATGCCTATGAAAGAAATATCAAATTTGGGTAAGATGAACCCCATCCTTAGTGTCTAACTTATGGGGGCTTAAAGTTCAGAAGATCAGTGACACCTTTCATATTTTTAAAAATTGAGAAATACTCGTGCTATGTGCATTTAAGCATGATGTACAACTTTACCGCAAAAATGAGAAAGAAACAGTTGCTGTCTTCAACACCTAGCATTTTGTTTTCCTCCAGAGGAGATAAATAATACTGTTTTTCCAGTTTTCCTGAAAAAGACCTATCCTACCTTGATTTCAGGTATATATGTTATCCCCTTACTCTCTACAGCAGAGCTCAGAGTAGTCAGAATACTCAATATTCCCCTGGAAAATATAAAAATAAAAATAAATATATAAATAATAACACCCCCACATACAACCTTATGTGACTTCAGGAGCATTTTTCTCCATTCCCCAACCATCAAGAATAAGCAGTCTAAATTGCTCACTACTACATCAAGATTGTCATAACCTTCAGAAACAAAATAATCAGATTGATCTTCCTCTCCATCCAGTCAAAATCACAGTCTCAATCCAAATTCCAAGAGGCTTTTAAAAAGATCCCAGTGCTTTTCTGTCCACCAGTTTGCACAATCCTACACTTTAATGTCACTGCAGCATGTGAACCATGTGGGTGGTTGAAGTGATGCAAATGGAAATGCATATCTGGGACCTGTCAGTGCAATTTGGGTAGATAGAAATAAGTATCAAACTGTTTAAGGGCATGCTTCTTTCCTAAAGCACGTTAAAACTCTCACTCAAATCAGCATGAGGTGGCTCATGAGGACACTCTTGTTTAACTTGCAAGCACATATGAAAAACTACCATTAAAGAGGACGTTTCAACTTCTGCATATGTTGACCCCAGCCAGAAGCCCAGCCATTGGGATCTTCAGCCTGTCTCTGGAGGAAAGGTGTAGGCTCCCGAGCAAATCGCATCCATGGAGCCGGAGGAAGGCTTCTCTGATGAAACTGGACTGCTGCAATGTGCCATATCTTCCTGCTTTCTCAGTATGAGGGTTGCCTGCTTGGAAAATTACAAGCTAGTTCTACCTTGTTGCTGAGAAAGAAGAAATCCATTTACCTTGGCCTTAAGCAGAAAAGAATATTATTTATGTGGACATAGGTTTGCTGCCAATGTTCCACAAAAAGGGAGATTTACCTCTACCATTCGATAAACAAACACAAACTTTCCTCATTACTATAAATGATATTTGGTAAAGTAAGGATACAAGAAGTTTCAGATCAAAACTAGCTTTGCTTGATTTACACAAAAAGTATTCCAGTGAGATATAATAAATGATTTCAATATCAGATTATGGCTTTAAAATAGTTACATCATCCTGATTAGGCAGGAAGTATCTGTGCCCCCTAAATGAAGCTCTATTCAAAAATCAGATCTTACTTTTAGAGCATAAAAACCAGAAAGGGGATGTAATGAACAAGGCAGAGTAAATATTCCTCTTAGAATTCCAAGTCAAGAAAGGCCATGATCCTGATCAGCACCCAAATCCTACTANACCAAGTCTGAACATCTAAACCTACTGTGTTTTTTAGAATCATAGAGTCATTTGAGTTGGAAGGGACCTTTAAAGGCCATCTAGTCCAACTCCCCAGCAGCGAACAGGGACACCTACAGATGGATCAGGTTGCTCAGAGCCCTGACCAGCCTATGCATGTCCTGTGCCTGTGCTTTTCAAGATACTATAGTATTACAATGCCTTATAAAGGTCATAAAGGCTCTGATCCACAGCCCCTAAAATTTAATGAGTCAAGGACAAAGACTATAAAATGCTATTTTAATATAAATTTTGGTGGTATAAGTGATCCATACATGTAACAATCTCCATTGCTTACAAGTTCCTGTGAACCCCTAAAACATGCTGTGAAGCTACAAACAGGTGAGTTGTAATAACCAGATTCAAATTATGCCTTCTTCCATGTGGCAAAGTATTGGCAGATGCAGGCAAAACCAGAATAACCCTAATATAAATTAGTGAGAAAATGGTCACTGAACTAATGTTAGCTTGCCAAGAAGGATACATTCAGTTTTTGGAGACCAGACAAACTAATACGAAATGAGAAAAGTAGTTTTGCAACTTTGCAAAAAAAAATGAGGGACATATAAACAGCAACCATTTCCCCAAAAATACCTGAAAAAAGAAAAGGATGGTAGCTCAGAGGCAAAAGTTGTTCAGTATGAGAATGAGCAGTAGGCAGCACGTGCCATACAACCACAGAAATGGAGCTGCAATTGGATGCTGCCAAGAAGTCCTCTGTGAAAATTACCTTGGCAGCAATGCTTTAATGTAACTGCTTGAGAAGAGAGCACAAGGAACGGATTATTTTCATGGGCCACGTATGAGTACTGCAATCATTTGTGGAAGCGGATGGATTTGCTAAGACATAAATTTTAGCGTAAAACAAAAGATATCCACTGATCCCAGTGCATCTGCAAAGAAGGAATTAGCAAAGCTCATTTTAAAAGAATTATCACAGCTGAAGTGATAACATTATCTATAGTGTTAATTAAGAAAATAACTTTATACCCTCTCATGATATGTAATAGGTCTTAAAAACAATAAAACTATGAATAATTTTATCTGAATCATTAGAAGACAAAAGCTCAAAAGACACATTTGGACCAGAGGGTACTGTTATCTTTTCAAGAGGGAAAAAGAGAATGATCTTTCTCTTTTCTTTGTCTGGTGATAGCTATTTCTCAGCTTCTCCATAACAAAGTCAGCTTTCAATGTCAGCTGAATCCCAGTTCATATTGCCATGTGTAATTTTTATTTTAAACCTCTCTTGTATTTGGCAGAGCACATCATGCAAGCATGGACCATGGAAGGCATGGGCAAAGGCCCCCATGGGCGTTGCCTTGTCCTCCTGCACCCATTCCTGGCTGCTATGCTGTTAGCACAGAGCATGAGTCCAACACACATGGTGACATACTCTGCTCCCTCTTTAACACCCTCTTTCTCAGGACTGATTTTTCTCCAGCTTTATGGTGTCCCTCAAAACTTGTTTCTAATGGTGACATACACCCTTAGCCAACACCCTGGCCAGCTGCTCTGTTTCAGAACGTAAATAACAGTGACCAGAAAACGTATTTCAAAATAACTACAAAGCATCACCCTTGCCTTTTCTTTCCTTATTTCTTTCCTCCTAATGTAGCCGAAAAGACTTGAAGAAAGATAGCCATGATTTAATCTCATTTAATCTCTTGTAACTAAAGTCTGAAAACTCACGCCGTGGGCTGGAATCTGTCTTCCCCTTGGCAGGTAACATGTTTAACCACCAGCTAAGCTGTTCATTATTCCAGGGTAGATTCTCTCATCCCTGCTGAAGGGGTCTTGTCACTTTCAATAATTACTCCCTAGGTTTAAAGTCCAAACTAACATTTCCTACATTTCAGATGAGCACTGTGCTCAACCACTTCAGACTGTTGCTTTTGTGCTAACAGTAACAGAAACCAGTAAAACTGATGTGTCTCGTATTCTTCACATAGTAAAGAATCACAAAGCTATTGGAACATCCACTTTTTGGATGTTGATACTGGGAAAATACTTTACGTCTACCTTTCACAGATCTGCCCATCCAACATAACATAACATCACATAGCAGCACAGGAAGGGCAGCTTCCTGTAGGAGAAAGGCTACACTCAGATTTACGTGGCTCCCATCTCAGGCTAAACACCCTGCTGAAAGGCAGAATTTGAATTTTGGATTAAAGCCCCAGATCGTGCTTCTGTCTTCTTATAGTCTTAAAACTTATTGTCAAGTTTGGAAACAGTGCAATTATTATAAAAAATTGAGGCAATAGTAAATTCACAAGATTATGTGGGTGTCTGCAGCTATGTTTGCATTAGTAAGCAAACCTACAGCAGAGGATCTGCAGAGCTAAACAGCAGCTGTTAAAGTCCTGCTGAGGGCCTTCGTTTTTCCAAGGTTTGGTTTGGTTTTGATTGAATCCTTGATTCTGATTAACATAAAGTAAAAAAAACAGGTTCTCAGAGATGCTTTGTAACACATGACTGTTCCATCTAGTGTGGCAGGCACATTTGGGCAAACACCAAAAAAACAAACCAGTTATCAGGGACTGGTTCTTTCTTGCTCCA
Source organism: Alectura lathami (assembly GCA_013399715.1). Lineage (NCBI taxonomy): Eukaryota > Metazoa > Chordata > Aves > Galliformes > Megapodiidae > Alectura > Alectura lathami. The sequence goes on from VXAV01003942.1 coordinate 493,584, forward strand.
TTGCAAGACCAGAGGACTCTACTGTGCAGTTGGTCTCCAGTGACTGAAGCATGGCAACAGAGAGCAACAGCCTGCCCTTCAGCTCATCTACAGACCATCCTTCCAGCACATCCCACGCTAAAAGGCCCACAGCGCCTGTGAAAACAGATTTAAAGCCATAACATAGGACAACCATCTGCTGCTTCTTATAAGAATTGGACTCTTGCTTATTTCTGTGTTGCAGACAATTCATGTTTAATTAATACAAATGATTCCACTTTTAAATAATATATACTTTAAAATGGAACTATTCTACTATGGGTAACCCCAGGAGATCCAAAATCCTGACTGAGACATTTTAAAAGAGCAAAGCCTCTAAGACGAGAGAGAGAGGAGAGGTGGAGGGAAGAGAAAAAGATTTGGGGGTAGTTATTTGTTTTAATCAATGCCAATTTGCCAGCCCTGCATCAGTCTTGCTCCCTGCTCTCTCTTCAGCTCCCACTGGCATGTTTCACAATGTCTTTTGTGCCTTGGCCAGGCTTTTCTTGCCCCAAGGAAGGCAAAGACACGTCATCCCCATGTGTCACAGGAGATGAGTAGACCACAGGACAGCAGCCACTTTCCTGCTCACTGCCTCCTGTAGGGAAGGCACCAAGGGAGCAGGGAGAAAAATCTCAGGGAATTTTCTCCTGAGGTTGCCAAAATCAGGGCATTCTTCTGGAGGCGAGTCACAGCAACCAGAATGGACCTGACTATTTCCTGTTATTTATTGGCCACCGAAATTTGGTTTAACGGTTTCAGAAACACACAGCACAACACTTCCCATGCCCAAAGCAAGTCTTATGAGGAGTGGCTGAGGGAACTAGGACTGTTTAGTCTGGAGAAGAGAAGGCCCAGGGGAGACCTTATTGCTCTCTACAGCCACCTGAAAGAGGGTTGCAGTGAGGTGGGGGTTGGCCTCTTCTCCCAGCTATCTAGTGATAGGATGAGAGGTAACAGCCTCAAGCTGCGCCAGGAGAGGTTCAGGTTGGATGCTAGGAAAAAATTCTCTGAGAGAGTGGTCAGGCGTTGGAACAGGCTGCCCAGGGAGGTGGTTGGGTGCCTGTCCATGGAGGTGTTCAAGAAACCCATAGATATGGCACTTTGGGACATGGTTTAGTGGGAATAGTGGTGTTAGGTTGATGGTTCGACAAGGTGATCTTAGATGTCTTTCCAACCTTAATGACTCTGATAAATTCCAGCCCAAGAGCTGGCCACATCTGCCTTGACAACATCACCTGTAGCAGACAGGAGCTTCGTGGTATCTGCTGCCTCAATAGCTTCAAACCACTCATGCAATCTTTCTAGGCTATTTTATGTCCACTTATTTTTCAACTCACACTATAACTTTTAACTGTTCATATTTGCATCCTAGCCCACAAGTTCTCCCACCTTTTGAAGGAGATTTTCAAAATCCAGAGGGAGCAGAAAGACTCAGAGGATCAAGCAAAGGGCAGCCTGTCTTGCCATCTGAACATGGTGCTGGGCACCCTGCTCTGGGTGTCCCTGCTGGAGCAAGGGTTGGACCAGATGGATGCAGACTTCCCTACCAAACTCAACCATTCTGGGATTCTTTGAACCCTCTGGGACCTTCAGAGTCTCACTTCTTCTTCTGTGTTATGAGCAATTTTCAGTAAATTTCTTAAACTTTTCCTCAAAGGAAAACACAGTGAATTTTTATCTACAGCAGAGATAGGCCAATGGACTAATGTGTGGTTGTGTAATGGCACTCAAGTCAGCAGTGTGAGCAATAATAATGTGTTCTGCTATTCTAGAAAATTGCTATAAACCACAGGCGGTCCTAAGAGATGCAAAGGCTTGCAGTGCTTTCATGTGGCAAGAAAGAACTTCCTAGCTCCAGTAACAACAGTGTGATTTTGCAGGTGATATAGTCAGAAATCTGAGGCTGAGTGAAGCATGTATTTTGCTTTTTTATTTTTACATTGGACAGCATTTATGGAGGATGCCTGAATGATGTATTTACAATAGGTAGACCAAAACTGAAATTTTAGATTCATTTCAGCACTCTGTTTTCAATTTTTGATGTGAAAAATCAACAGCATTTTGTTTTCAAAATGCTGTATTTATACAGTTCGTCCTCAATATCCAAAGGGCTTATAAAGTTCACAAGCTTGAATTCATCTGAATTTTACAATTTATTTGAGGAACTGTTTTGCTATAGCTCAGTAAAACAACAAATAATGTTCTCTGTGGTGTAATCCCAGCTAATATCCTCAAAAATGGCCAAATGTATGTTTGCATGCAGAAGCAGATTCTGAAGAAGGAGCCAGTGCACGCAAATTGTGAACAATTTCATTGTTCTGAAAAGAGCAGTATGTTTGAACAAGATGGGTAGAGCAGCAGTCCTCATAACAGTCACCTCTAGGCAGATAAATCTCATGATTTACTCTTGCTTGCTGATGAATCCCTCTGCATGTGCTTTCCAAAAGGCCAGCAGCACCATGCTCAAGGATACATCTGGAGGACTGGATGTTGTTTACAAAGCAGACAACTGAGTGGTGTCTGGGGCTTTGCACCTCTGGATGCCAGACAGGGAGGAACAAAATTGCAGCATACAACCATTACAAACCTTACAACTGGAAAACAGGCTGGAGAGAACCTCAGAGAAACACAGAATCCTTAGCTGATTTCAAGTAAAGATAAGCTCAGGTTACGTTGTCACAGAAGATTGCCCAGTCAATTCTTTAAAGCTTTTAATAATGGAAATTTCAAAGCCTGCCTAGGTAAATTTTTCCTGACGGTTGTTAAAATTGTCAGAGACAGAAACTTGGGATCACTCACTTCTTAACTCCCATCATTAGATCATAGAGATTCATTTTCCCTCAAAATCCTATTTTCTGGTATAGGCAGATCCTTCTGGGGAGGAATAACGTCAGCTAATAACTTTAATTTCACTCTTGTAGAAGCGCAGTTACTACATATTCAATAATCTGCTGAATTCAGTCTTGATAAAAGACTTGTTCATGCAAAATGAAGCTGTGCACGAGGAAGGACAGTTTAAGTGCCCTGCACAGGCAATGCACATGGAGGAGTATGCTTGTACAGTGGCAACTGGCAGTTCTTTGGCAAGAATTGGGCATCAATAGTGCTCTTTAGGGGCCGCCCAAAAATTGAAGGTCATCATGATATTATATTTTAAAATCTAAATTAATTGTAAGAAATGTAGGTGCAGGAGGCAGAGAGGAAAGTGCTAAAAGGAATTCAAAAGGACATGAATTCATGAATTCAAACTCAAATATTTTATCTGAAGTGTTTCAGAAGCACTGAGAGAAACTCAATATGTGAATAAGAAGTGGCCCAGGAACCAAGAAAACACTTGACAAGCAATGATAGACATTTTCATCTGCTTTTTAGTTCCTAAGATCAACCTAACTGCAAAGCATCACACGCAACAACACAACAGCTCTCTATGCAGCACCTTGTACCTGAACCCATGAGCAAAGACATTTCCAGTGTCCCTGCATAGCAGACAGCTCCCAAAGCTCCTTCACAGCTTGCTCATGAAGGTGAACACATTACACCATGGCCCTGCTTGGATTAAAAAGTTGAGTCCTCACTGCAAAATTCCTCAACTTTGAAAAATTCAAAATTCTTCAACTTCGAAAGCCAGCATACTAGGAGGGAAAGGTGTGTTCCTGCCTCCTTGGAGCCCTCTGGCACACCAGCATTTACTTATATCCACATTTGAGCACCTCCTGCCTATAAATTTCAGGGCATGCAGCCCGGCTCCTTCTCTAGGGCAGGCAGGGCTGTATTTTCTTGCTGGGTCAGTCCTGCAGGAAAGTTCCTGGTGAGAAAAAACTTCAGCTGTGTGAGCCCATACCTGGCTCTTACCCCCTTCAGCCTTGCAGAAGGAATTAAGTTGTCCCTTTAAGCCTGAGCCTAAAGGAAAGAAAACCAAGCAGACATTTCACAGTATGTGAAGAGGCTGCAAAGATGTTATTGAATGTGAGTACTGCTGTGGTATTGACAGCACCGCAGCCACGCAGCATGTTTCACACTCCTGCTTTCCTGGTGAAAAAAAGCACGTCTTGCTCACATATGCGAGCTGCAAAATCAACAGTCTAGAGGAAAAGTAGTCACAGCCAAGTCACGGATCAGAGGGGACGAAGTCATCCAGCCAGTACAACTTTAAGCAGGAACTTGGTGCTGAGCAGAGAGCAGCACCCCAATATTGCATTGCAGGAGAACACGCAACAAGGAAAAGCTTCACACACAAACCAGACTAAAGAAGAACAAAAAGACCATTCCAACTCACTCCACCTGCAGTTTCAGATTAGGCTGCTGGAGCACTTTTAAGTGGAGGCTTGCTATTGCAGAGCAAATCCTGTCCCTCCGCTTCCCCAGCGCTGTCCTTTTGTCCATCAAACAGGTGTCCTGGTGACACACAAAAGCCTGATCCTGTCCCAGGCAGAGACAAGTGGCTTTCTGGCTGACCAGCACATGAAATCCCATCTGTTCTGTTCTCATGCAAAACACTAAGGCAGTACAATAAGCCTGGAGTAAATATATAGGCAACAATTTTCCAGCTCATAAACCTAATTAGAGTGGGTTAGTGGAGGCTTATAGCAACTCAGTGGCTGGGAATGCAGCTTGGAAATGCTGACTCCCTTTCCTCCTTTCTCTACAGTATGTCTACTATTACTTATATTAATTTTCCTCCTGTGCTGCCTGTTTACCAGTAGTTAAGCACCACAAACTTCAGAGAGCCATGCACACAGAGCTCCTGCAGCCAGTTCTACAAAGAAACACAGCCCACTCCTCTCCAAGCTGCATGAGAACACCGGGGCTTGCTGATGCTTGGCTCTCAGGTGAGTGCTCCAGCACTACCCTGCAATTAAAACCACTTCATAATTCTGCTAAACACCAAGAGCTGGATTCCCATTGGCACGAAGTGCCTTCACAACTCTGAGTGCATTTTACACCTTGCTATGAACTACAGCCAAAGATGTGAGGAGGGGATGTGAGCACACTGTTTCTTGCAGTTCTTTCTCTCCTGTTGCAAGGGAGTGTTATAGGACACCAATTCCTTCTCTTATTTTGAAATCAACTAATAATCAATATCAAATCAATATCAACCAGATAATCTGTATCAAAACAAACGAATCAATATTTTATGCTCTTGATGTTGTCCAGAGACACAAATTATCAGTTCTGTTCTAAATTTATTTAGTAATAAAGGTGAAGTCAGATCTGTACAGACCTCCAGAAATTTTAAAATAATAATAATAATAAGTCCAAAAAATGTTGTTATTTATCAAAATTCCATTTTGCTACCCAGGCATTTTACATCATAAAATTGTCTCTGGTTATATCACACATGGTCAATGACTCTGAAACCATCAGGAGTGGAGGAGAGAAAGAAGGAAAGGAAACTGGGTGAACACTAAATATCAAAACTTTCAGAATTTTATTTATTTATTTATGTTACTTTCTCAGGTACCTTTCAGAAGGCTACACTCTAAAAATTTATTCCTATGGTGATTTATTGCACAGGAAGTAGGAGAAAGAATGGTAATCAAGAGGATTCTATCAGAAACAAAGTATTAGTGAAGCTGCAATAATAAGGACCTGAATTAAGGATATAGTGAACACACGCAGTGTAAACACCCACCTGTGCACATCTGCATGCATTTTAAACCTACGTTTGCTGCACATACACACCCACAGCACTTTCCTAACAAGAACAAGAGGAGAAGCAGGACGTACCTCATGCACGAACTCCGTACAGAGCATCCCCCCCGAGCTCCACAGCTGTTTTGATGCAAAACAAAGCAATCTGCAAAAGCATAAATCCACGGTGCCCTTTGCTGGTGTTCCAAATTTCACAGCTCAAGGGGTAGAGGGGAAAATCACGCCGACCCTCAGGAAGAGCCAGCCCCTCTCCTTCCCCCGTTCCTGACTCGGGCGAGCAGATGAGGATGCTGAGCTGTCTTCCCTCCTTCTCCCTTCCCAGCAGTGCTGCTGCGGGTGCTCCACTTCACAGCACCAAAATCACTTTGTGGAGCATCCAGCCCCTGCCTCCGTGCCCATCAGCTTCCCGAAGCCGCAGGGACACCGGCGGGGTGTGAGCCAGACCCTCCGGAGCCGGCCAGATTCTGCCAGCCCCACGTCACCTGCTGGCGGACCCCTCCTGTGAGCACAGCTCTAATCCTGTTGATTGCCCACTCCAGGAAACCGAGGAGGCTTTTAAACTCGAAGGCTTACCTATTGGTTATTTTTGTTATTGTTTTCTTTTATTTTATTTTATTTTTATTTTTTTTTCTCTCATCAAGTGATTCTTGCTTTCTGGCAAAAGAGGAGAAAATCTGTAAAACTAAAAGGTGTTTTCACAGAGTTAATAAAGCAACTTTTGGTACTGAATTTTCACTTATGTTCACCACCACACTCAGACAGTTATAAAACTGAGTTTCATAGTTAGAAAATGTATATAAATCATCGCACTCTCCTGAATTCAGTGTATTTTTGTGTTAACTGATGTCCTGACTTTCAGCTTCCACTACACTTAAATATAAAATGTAAAGCTTCCAAAAAAAATATAAGTTTGCCAATTTGAACTACACAAACCAATCATAGAGTTTTCCTCTCCATGGCAGATTTCCAATCCTACATGACTCTGCCCCTCAGAATTAGTTCGGTTTTATTAGCTGTGAAGAAGCACTTTCCTGGGTAACACAGAAAATGAACCTACTCCTGGTTATTATAAAAAATAATGAAGAATGTTGCAGGGAACATTTTCAGTTGCTCTGTAAACAGAAACTAACCTTGTCACCTTTCTGCCAGGGAATAGAGATTGAGAGGCTACAGAAGCCACTGACAGATTTTCATAAATAACAAATTCAAGCAAAGCTTTAGTGCCATAGATCAATACAGTCTAATACAACTTTTTCCTTAAAAAATAATAATTAAAAAAAAAAAAAGATCATTATGAATATCATTGATGTCTTTCTGTACTTGCTGAGAAAAGAATGAATTGTATCCTACAAGTAAAAGAGAAAAAAAAATTGTACAATATCAAAACAAGATAGGAGGAAGCGAGCGATTTCCAGAAATAAGGAGATTCTTCCAAGCTGGGGCAGAGTCTCACAATAAGGCAGGATATCACTCTCTAATGGTTACATAAAAAAAGAAAAGGAGCATGTTTTCTCCTTTCTAGGGGCTGGGAGGTGTATGTCAAGGGGATGATGCGCTTTAACTCGGGTACCAGTTACAGACTGGCTCCAGTTAGCTCACCTCCAGCTAGCCTGCAGCCTCACCAGCTTTAGCCTGGCTCTGATCAGGTGCAGATCCCCAGCCCATAAATACAGCTTATAAAGGCAGGGCTCATGAAACTCCAGACTGACTTCCTGGCTGACCCAAAACCCAGGCTACCGCACCAAAAGCCTTGCACAGCAAGTGACATCAGGACTGTCCACTAAAGAATTCACAGCAACACAGATCTTTATGCTCAATTGGCTTGAAGCTGCTTTGCAGAAATTGCTCATTGTTAAAGCCATCTTTTATTTACGGGGTGAAGAACCAGGGCAGCTAGAAATGAAAAACATAAGCTTTTCTAAGCAGAAAATTCACTCTAGGTGAGATTTCAGTCTTCTAAACTGTCAGTATGTGCCAAAACAGCTGTAGATGTCAGAAAAGCTCCAGCGCCTCCAAAACAAGTCCTGACTGGTACCTGAAAGCCTCAAGGGAAGGTGACCAAGGTAACTGGCCGCTCTGTAGGCAAAAAGTCCCAAAGACAGACAGTGTCCCACCTCTCCTCACCTCCAGAAGAACAGAAGCACTTGGGTTAAAGAGAGTGCTATAACACAGGAGGCTCAGGGTTCAGAAAGGGCAGAGAACAATGGGTGAAAAGGAGGAAAAGGGAGAGATGAGTGTAATTTACAGCATTGCTAAGAGCCTTTGGCACTAGGGTGCAACAGGGGCACAATTCTCCTCCAAAACAGTACCAGAAGAATTGGACTTTCTGTTTTTCCACTGAAACTTCTGGCCTATAACATCACTTTTAAAGAAGATTATGGTATTTTCTACAGAGTCAAACACTAGCAGTTATAAAGTAGAAACTGAAGTCTTATCTCTGGAAAAACTTTGCTTTCCCAAATTGCAAAAGTCATGGCAAACAACTCATGAAAGGCAGTAGTGGAAGAGAACAGAATTTATTTCTCATTTTATTTCAAGTGGTGTTGGCAAAATGATAATTGTCCAAGCTAGCAGCAAACCACATACTCAAATCCTGATCTTAGCTCTCATCTTAACTGGTGTTGACTTGCTTTGCTTGTTATAAAAATTAAAGCAGTCAGGTCGCGCACCTCTAACAGCAAAAGCAAGTGGTCAGGTTTGCTATTCTTTTAACATCAACCCTTGTCCAGCATCTTTAAGCCCTGGACTTGCTCATATTTAGTAAGGTTTGTTCATATCATGAATGGCAAAAGCCCACCAACCACGTGTGTGAAAATCCTAGCATAGTACAGAAACATAAGTCACTGGGAAAGAAGCGCGTGAACAAACAACAGCATAAAAATATCCCCAAGCGAACCGCAAAATTGAAGAAAATATTGCCATCAGCAGCCATGCTGGTAACTTGAGGCACTGACACTTGGCATCCCTCTGCTGGTAATCACAGCAAACCACAGGCAGCCACTGGGGTAAGAAACGAGCTTGGAGAAGAGGGACAGCAATAGAACAGTGTCGCCTGTATTTTACTATTAATTACATTAGTGATTTCAGGTTCAACGGTTTTGATTATGGATGCATGAGTGTCATTTAATCGGACTTCTCGCAGATTTTGCCTAATTTTAATTGGACAAGCAAATAATTCTTGTATGTGTGTATAAGGTCCATAAAAATATTTTGAGTGTACAGGACAGGCTGACGATGTGGTACCAATGCAATTGAAAGTCAATAGTGAGCATGCTTGCAAGAAAGTAAGAATAAATAATTAATTGATTGATTGATTTTTTTTTTTTAAATAAAACCTTAAAAAAAAATCCATCAAACTAGCTGTGCATACATAGAAATTCTTTATTTCTAGAGTGGCCTTTTAATGCATTAATAATATAACAAACAAGCCAAAAAAAAAAAAAAAAAAAAGGNAAAAAAAACAAAAAAAAAAAAAAAAAAAAAGGATCAGAATAGTAGTACATGATAGCACTGTAAAGTACTTTTTAATAAACAACATGAAGCACAATGAAGCCCTTGTTGCTTGAATCATTTGCACCACTAAGCAGCATTCTTGGTGCAGCACACAGAACATCAAAGTAAATGTGGTCATGTGCCAAGTCAGGTTGCCTTACCAGCAAGTTCATTCACACAGTTATAAAACAAAACATGTGGTTTGAGTTTAATGTCATGCTGATCAGGTGAGACAAAAATTAAGGAATTCTCTCCTCTGCTTCTGCAGTTTCAGCTTGGCTACACAGAATGGCATGGAGGGGAATGTGAGTGCAAGATCCTCATCCATCAGAATGTGCCTATCCAAATTGCTCTTATGATACTTGCACTCTCTCATTAAGAAGTAGATGCCAGGACTGATTAGAGGGCAAGGCTATATGAACCTTCATCATGACATGTGACAGAATGAATTAATCCAATGCCAGTGCGTAGCTCAAGGCACAGTGGTGGTGGGGACCATCCTCTCTTGGGGCCTGCAAACACAAGTTAAGTGAGTCATTGGCTATGCTAAATCTACCAGCACCATAGCATCATCGAATCATAGAATGGTTTGGGTTGGAAGGGACCTTAAAGATCACCTAGTTCCAACCCCCCTGCCATGGGCAGGGACACCTCCCACTAGACCAGGTTGCTCAGAGCCCCATCCAGCCTGGCCTTGAACACTTCCAGGGAGGGGGCATCCACAACATCTCCAGGCAACCTGTTCCCGTGTCTCACCACCCTCACAGGAAAGAATTTCTTCCTAATATTTAGCCTAAAACTCCCCTCTGCCAGTTTTTGGCCATTACCCCTCATCCTATTGCTACATGCTCTTCTAAAGGGTTCCTCCCCAGCTCTCCTGTAGGCCCCCTTCAGGTACTGGAAGGTTGCTATCAGGTCCCCCCGGAGCCTTCTCTTCTCCAGGCTGAACAACCCCAACTCCCTCAACCTTTCCTCATAGGGGAGGTGCTCCAGCCCTCTGATCATCTTTGTGGCCCTCCTCTGGACCCCCTCCAACAGCTCGGTGTCCTTCTTGTGTTGGGGACCCCAGAACTGGACTCAGCACTCCAGGTGGGGTCTCACCAGCGCAGGGTAGAGGGGCAGGATCACCTCCTTCACCCTGCTGGTCATGCTTCTCTTGTTGCAGCCCAGAATGCATTATCATTTGGGGTAATATTTTAAATATCAGTGCTTGGATATGTTTTGCCTAGGCCTTCCCAGTTGACTTACCACTGGATGAGCTCTAAAACTCTTGACATTGAGATCTTCTCCACAGTGACTGGCCCACTGAGAAAGACACCTTGCACAACAAAGGATGGTGATCAGCTCACTGGTATCAGAATTAAAGTTTTTGAAAGGCTACAGATTTTTGGGAAGGTGCAGAGACAGTGTCTTAACGCAATGCAAAATAGTTTAGCAGAAGGGGGACTTTTATAGCTTGAGAAGACATGGCAAGAAGCTCAAGAATGAATGCAGTATTTACATTGTCTGATAAAAGATCTAAGACATCTCCAAAAATTCCTGATCTCCAGAGAACAGAAAACTACTGATCTCAAAAGTACCCATGAAGTTCTTTCTTGGAAAAGGTGAAGTGTGGAAGGCCCTCTTCTAAATAAAGAGCCATGAAGATAAACCACAGGAAGGAAGGAGGGAGGTAACAGACAGCATTCGTAAATACTGTTGTTATTTTTTGGGGAAGAGAAGATCTAAAATGGATAAACAGGCAAGTGGGAAAAGAGTATGCTTAAGTTAACAATGTCCTAATCAGGAAAAAAAAAAAAAAAAACACTCAAGAAAAAAGGATTGGGAAACATGTCTGAAAGTAGTAGTGCCTCCTTACTGCACCAAAACCTCACTGCCACTTTTCATACACAGATTTCAGATTAAAATAGCAATATACCACCAAAATTCCTTCATTCACTCATTTTAGATGCCTGGATTTCAAGTAGCCCTTCTGCTGCAGAATTCTCACTTGAGCATTCAAGTGGACAGTGAATAGTATATCTCAAGTCACAGTAAAGGCAAGTAAACAAAAATAAAAATTTTATCTTTTGGCCTCTAAGGCAAGTCCACACTGCTTTAACAACCTGTCTGCACCTGCTCATTATAATCTAGCCGTAATTTTTTGGTGCAGAAGCTTTTCCTCAACAGTTGATGATTTTTACCCAGACTACCACTATGATATGTCAAGACACAAACTAATCTAAGATTCTTCAGTAGTAAGTTTTTTTCAACAAAACACAGCTCTCTCTTTGTACTTGTTGTAGGTTGCTGCATGTAGTGTCAATTTTTTTTTTAAGAAGTAGTTTAATTCAGACAAAGCTACTTACTCTTCTGTCCCTAACCACCCTCACCCCCACACCCTCAAAAAAAAAAAAAAAAAAAAAAAAAAAGAAAGAAAGAGGAAACCAACCTTTTTCTTCCTAGAATATAATCCTCAAGAGACGTTGAATATTTTCTATATAAATGACATAGATATGATATGGATATACGATTTTTCTCCTAATTTGTGTAAAGCAGCTATTTCCATTGCTGTACAACCAACTGGGCCTGCAGAAGTTCATGTTCCAACATACCTAGCTACACAAAATTCCTTAGAGTTCCTCTCTGTTCTCTTGTTTTCTGCCTTTGTACTCATCTTCTTATAACGTTCATGTTCTTCAGCCTCTTCTCTGGCTCTAAACCATTCCTGAATTTTTGACTGAAATTTCTTTCTTTCTTGCACTTAGAACAACTTTTCTCAGATGTTGTCTCCAGAAATCTTTCAGGCACTTTGATATGCCATGAAGTGGGATCAATCTACATTAATCTCATATCAGTTACTGCAGATAAACAGATCGCTGTTGCCAGAGGCCATTTCATCTCATTATAAAATCCATGGCTGAAAGCAGACAAGCAAACTGCTCTCTAAACTTCCATTTTCTAGGACCAGAGAACTAGGTCAAAAGCTAGACCTAACTCAAACTTTTCCTGTACACATCCTTTCAAAACAACTTGTACCAATCTCCACTGTAAACATAAGCTCTCTCTCCTTTAGCATGCACGTAGAAATGTTTTTCTCAACCTACTGCACACAAAAAATATGTGATCAATCAAGCCGTTAATTCTTCCCCTTGGGCCTGCAGGACTTAGCAGAGATAACCTTAAACTAGGCCACTTGCTGACAGTTCACTTCGACCATCTGGGTATGTCTCACAACAGAACCTGTCTCAGGCAAGGGCAGCACCTTGGGGTCTTCTGGTTTCAGCATGTGGTCCCCAATCTCCCAAGTAGAGGGATGTGAAAGGTACAAAGCAAACTTAGATATTTAATATTTCATCACTTTGAACACCTAGATGACTTTTCTGTATTTAAGCATGAGACAAATAAAGAGAATACGGCACTTTCATTATGAAAACATTCAAATGAGGGAGTAGGTTAAAAATGAAAAATTGAAAAATTAAATATTCTCAACATTTTGAAATTAAAATTCCTGAAGTGAAAGAATCCCTCAGTACTCATTTTTAATTTTTTACCCCTGAAAATATACGTTACTTCAGAAAATTGGATGAAAATTAGGCAGTTGAACTTACTTCTTGGTTTCTCCAGAAAATGAAGACTACACAACTGCACTACTCAAGTTTCCCCCAATAGCTTTTGAAATTATTCTCTTCAAAGTAGAAATTAGTAGAAATATCTGATAGAAGTTAACACTTTGACAAATTAGCAGTAACATAGATAAAACATAGATAAAAGAGATACCAAACCTCAACTCCCAGGAAATAAAGCAGGCAGAACTATCACATGTGCCATTGATGGAGGCTAATGTGGACTTTGTTTAGTGCCTTAGCTCTGAGACACTTAACACTTCGGGCAACTGAAACTCTAATATTTCTGAGTACAGTATTTCTCTCTCATTGTCTGCTAAGGTTAAGAAGCATGAACAGAAGATAGCAAGATTGATTTAGAGGGAAAAGGGAAGATGTGCATTTATGCATGAACAATAGGAAACCAAGCTTCATCAATTCAGCGAAAAAAATGGTTACTACTTTTTTGATACAGCTTGGGAAAAAAAAAAAAAGAAAAGAAAAACACCTGTTGCACCTGTTGACATGCTGTACATATGATCTGTTTGGGTTGATTTGGTTGGTCTCAGCCAGAAGTTTGTGGTCAGTGGTTCTATGTCCAGGTGGAGGCTGGCAATGAGTGCTGCTCTTCAACACCTCTGTCAATGACATAGACAATGGAATTGAGTGCACCCTCAGCAAGTTTGCTGATGACACCAAGCTGAGTGGTGCAGTTGATACCCCTGAAGGAAGGGATGCATATGCAATTTAAATATTGATGTACCCGCCACAAAAACAAACAAAAAAAAAAAAAAAAAGGAGTTATCTGTCAAAACAGGACAAGCAGTTTTTAAATAGATATTGAAAGGAGTTAAATAGTGGGGTTCAAAATGTAGGGAACAGCATTCGACTGATCTGTGTCTACTCTGATTGCAAATTTCTCTACTTCATGAGTTTAAGAAAGCATTCAAACACAGTTGCTGGCAGAGGTTGGCCTCAGGAGTGTTATATGTTAATAACCCAAGTGTAATTCTTGCTAGATTTGAAATATGAAACTGCCTGTTGAATCTTGACTGCTCACACTTGATTTGGACTCACTCCTTCCCAAAATAAAGTAAAATTGCCCTTTAAATGTTTCTTTTGATGGAAGATTTTCTTCTGAATTCAAAGGCAGATACCCTCCAGTAATTTCAGCAATGATTGTACCTTTTAATTGCTAGAAATTTAGCATCTTCTCAGTATATCTAACATTCCTAGATACAAAAATGGATTTCTAACACCTAATTCTACCTACATGGGCTTATTAACGCCATCGTTAATAAAGTGGAAAATCACAAGTCATTCCAATTCACCACCTCCCCACACAAACCCTGTCCCTGAGGGCAGTGTCCAAATGCTCCCTGAGCTCTGGCAGCCTGGGGACATGCCCACTGCCCTGGGGAGCCTGTGCCATGCCCAACTCCCTCTGGTGCAGAACCTTTCCCTAGCCCCCAGCCTGAATTAGCAATGTTTAAAGCTAACTCCAACTTCATATTTATTGTATACCTGAGACAGCTGAGGGAATAGTGAAGTAAAACAATTTATTCAAGACAATTAGCCCTAAGATAACATCCAAATTTTAGAATAGTATTAGAAGAACTAATATTAAGATTATTTGCTGAGATGGTCAGAATCTTTCTAAGTGCAATAAGACAGCTTATTAGCTATTATGTATATTACACATAATTAAGTATTATATATATTACACATAATAGCTAGTAGAAATAAGGATGCTTTGGGCTATGCAGAGTTATGGAACACAGGCATTTGCAGATGTGTGATTCTCCTTCTCTACTCTGCTCTCATGAGGCTCCACTTGCAGCACTGTGTTCAGCTCTGGGACCCTCAATGTAAGAAGAACATGGACCTGTTAGAGCAGGCCTAGAGGAGGGCCATGAGGATAACTAGATGCCTGAGCACCTCTCCTGTGGAGACAGGCTGAAGGAGCTGGGATTGTTCAGCCTGGAGAAGAGAAAGCTCCAAGGAGACTTCATTGCAGTACTTACATTAAGTACTTGTAAGATTCTGAAAAAAATTGTAAACATTATGTCTCAAGAGATTGCCCAGAAAGATATGGAACATTATGCTAAGCCAGATCACTCAGAAAGATAGAAGACTGCTTCTCGGCCCGCATCCTGTTATTGCTGAAGAAGAAAGGAAACTGTGGGTCAAGCAGACAGAGAGAGACAGGCTCCACAAGCTGGGTCAGACAACAGCCCCGTCTCCTTATGGGACCACACGGCAGTTCGTGGCCGCAGAACGACCACCTGGAGACCCCTGGAGTGGGACCGAGCATGCGTGAGGTTTCTCCACAAGAACCACAGGAGACAACAGAGGATGATGTGTCGCTGTCATGGAACCCTAGCAGTGGAATCACATAAAAGGACTGTGAGCAACTTGCTTTTGGGGACGGGAATGTACCATGCTGTGATGTTCTGTTGAGGGATGCTGTTTCATGGCGATTACTCCTGGACTCCTGCACCATCAATGGACTCCCATCGGACCTCCTAGGTGGTGACTATTCTTGTGACCCTATCTCAAGTACTTGCTTAATTCCCACTTTTCCTTTTCCTCCTGTCCTATCGCTTCTCTCTCTGTCTTGAAGTTTTGATAATAAATCTAAGTTTGGTTGCACGGCTTCTGACCTTGTTTGTGTCTTAATTTCGTCTCTTGGGATCAAAAAGAAACCTCCCCCGACTCCGGTTCTGGCACACAGGATTCCAGACTGGGACAGTACTACATTTCCAGTACTTAAAGGGAGCCTAGAGGAAAGCTGGGGAGGGTCCCTTTGTAGGGGAGCATAGCGATAGGACAAGGGTAATGGCTTCAAACTAAGAAAAGGTACATTGAAATGAGATATAAGTAAGATATTCTTTATTATGTGCATAGCGAGGCACTGGAACAGGTTACTCAGAGAAGTTATTGACGTTCCATCCCTGAAAGTGTTTGAGGCCAGGGTGGATGGGGCTTTGGGCACACAGATCTAGTGAAAACTGTCTCTGCCTATAGCAGGGTGTTGGAACTAGATGGTCTCTAAGGTCCCTTCCAACACAAACCAGTCTATGATTCTGTGAAGAACACTTGTGATAGATCAGTTACTAACAGATGTAGACCAAAGAAGAGCACTGAGTGACTGCAGAATAGACAGGTGAAGATGTAACCAGAAATCACAGCCATTGTAAGCAGCTAAGCCTAGCTTTATTTTGTAAAAGTCAACAAGAACAGACCCATTGTTCTTTTGTCCAAGCCTTTCTTTTATAAACTTCTCACTGCAATATACAGTAATATAACTTATACTACCAGAGGAATGGAGAAAACTTCTGTGCAAACAAGAGGGCCCTCTACACTCAGTGGATTAATTTTACAGTCTTCACACTGCGGTAGCCTAAAGTCCCACATCACAACTGAGTAGAGCTCTAGTAAAATGTGTAACCTGAAGTGTTATCTTCTAAAAAGACTTTCTTCCTAGAGGAATAAAATATCCGGAAACATGCAAACCCATGATGGTGGATAAACCTTCATCTTAACAATTCCCAGTGTTCAGAAGAAGTTTATTTATTTATCTGAAATCCCTTGCTGTTCACAATCTCTATCTCTAAATGGTGACACATTCATGTTATGATCTCAGTGGGGTATGAGCACATCCCAGACAGAGGACTCGACATTATAACACAAACAAGAATTCAAAATAAAGTCTATCCAAGAAGCAAAGAAGGTGAGGTGAAGACCCCACACCACTTCAACATGGTATTCTCTGGAAGGCACAGAATGAAAAAATATAATTACTGAAAGGCCAGCTGGAGCTACCCTAACTTTAAGACCAAATCCCTTAAGACTAACATGTTCATACTGAAGTAAAGACTCAGGAGTTTCATGGCAGGGAATCACATGCTAACTAGCCATTGAAAAACTTGCTTAGATTATTTCAAGGGCATCGACATAAATTATATATGCACTGTATGTCTGCACACAAATATGCTGGTGCAGTCCATTTTTCCAAGGTCATTGAGATCTTCTCTAGGAAAAAAATATTTTGTCATTAAAGTTTGGAGTGAAAAATAAAGAAACCATGAGCAAATTCTCTCTGTTATATAAAACCCAGTAAAAATGCAAAATGCAGATCAGTCTGACTGGAATGGTATGTTGGGCATTTCTCTCTGAAACAAGAACAAAAAAAAAGTTTTCTACTTCCATCAAGCAAGACTTTTTTTTTCCCATGATTGTTCATAGCACAAGTGAAGCATAGAGCGAGAACCACAGAACTGCTGCAAAGAAAGGTGTAAAACATGTCTGAATAGAACATGCAGGGGACAGAGTATTTTCCTCCACTCCTGAGAAGTGGAGATGGAGAATGTGAATTCAGCTTTGTGGTTCGGAGCAGAGATGTCAGCAATGCTGCCAATGAGAAAACTGAGTAGCATGCAAACGCCACGCAAGATGCAATATCAGCATCATGTGTTCATGCTATTCTGCTTCTGTGTAGTAGCATGAGACGTAGTATACAAAAAACACATGAAGGGTGAGGATGTGGGCCCATTTCCCTCAAAGCTAGTACCAGAAGTTAGGCATCCAGTGAAGGTCTCCCAAGTCCAAGGCAGCGCACAAGGTCCATGGATCAGGTTGACACAAAGGTGCCTCCAGACTGAGGTTGAATCTCGACTCAGAATGCAAGTACACTGAGATATCCAAGGCAGGAGGTTCTCCTAAAAGTACAGTTCATAAATAATGCACCATTACAGAGGGGGCTTTTGGACGAGCTTATAAGGAATTCAAATCATTCAAAACATGGACATCATTTCCTTATCACACACATCCAATTCCTGTTTCACAAACTCCTTTTCTACAGTCTTACAACAATTAATATTTATAGGTACTTCACTGACCTGTTATTCAATGTGCTTTGATATGCTTTCTGAACTGTAATTTGATTAAAAACACACAGATGTTGCAGAGAAATATCTTCTCCTTACACATCACATTATTTTTTTAATTATATAAGTAATAATTTTCTATACTCAAGATAGCACCCACTTAATTACAAGTTGTTTGCTTCCCATTTCAATCTCCTTGAGGTTTTTGAGTCCTGAGCCTAAATATTTCTACATTTTCAATTCTTCATAGAGAATACTACAGAAGGTGATACTTTGTCTGCACCCTTGAGATTGCACTTGGGTTTTCACGGGTTTGCTAAACATAATTAAGATTTGTTTAATTAACAATTTACCAGCAAACATTAGTGCATGACAAATTTATGCTAAAGTTCAAGATGATCGGTACATATGGATAATTTGTCTGAGAAAATTACACAGTCAGAAATGTTGCCTCAATAATGTTAATTTAATCAAGTCACACTGACATTTCCCCCTAAAGAGAAATGAGATAATAATAGGAAAAGTCACATCACCTTATATTCAAAAATAAAACAGATCAAACTGCTAATACTTCTTCAGATAAATAACACGGCTGTGCACTACCAACAGCTTAAAACGCTTTGCTGATGCGGCCATTTTACACAACTGCAAAAGGGAAATCATGCTAAAACTTGCTGAGACTAAAAGATGTTTCCATTGTTCTCCTGAAGAAATTTTAAAATATTTTTCCTTTATATTCGATGACATCTTACATCAGAACAGTCAGGCCAAAGAGAAAGGACTTCATAAAATCCTAAATAGCACAGAAAACCTAGGAAAATAATTTAAGACGGATGATTATGCGAGAGTGTATTTAATCCCAGAGGCTAATCAGCATAATCATGTCTCGATACAGAAAGAGAGAACACTGTGTCAGGTCTGGAGGGGAGGAAGGTTTAGGATTAATTAGAAAGCATGTATGTTCAGTTTGGACAAACTTTGACTAAATTTGACCTAAGCCTTCCTTTGGGCAGGTACCAAATTTCCTTTAGGAAGGGCCTAAAACAAATACAGATATCAAGGGAAAAAAGAAAACTGGGACAGGAGAGGAAGAACTGGCCTTCTGAGCATCTGCTTATAATTGTCCAGAACACAGGGAACAGAACTGGAGGTGGTATTTGTTATTTATGTTACATTTACAAACTCTGGTAAAATTGTACTGCTCAATTTACAAAATTCCCTTTGGGCATTTATCAAGAGCAGCCTTACTGACATCAGCGAGGAGCTCAGCAGAACGTGGATCAGAATGTTGAATTCCAGTATCAAGTCAATCTGAATAAGAGCACTTAGATGGCAACATTTCATAAAGCATTTACGAAAATGCTCACTAATTGAAAAAAATATTTTATCCACAAAATATTGGTTACATGAAACTCCATAGTTTCAGTTTTATTCAGTCAACCTTTTCATTCTGTCGGATTTTGAAATTTTAATCATCAATAAGCATACAGACATCTAATGAGTCTGATATTGAACAACATCTACACCAAAAGTTAATGAATCGATATTTGCCTGCAATATACCTTCTTGTGTAATTGATCAAGGACTTCCCTACACTCCCCTCTCCCTGTCCAGCCCCCAGCCCATGCCGTGGCACCAGCTGATGCACACAGTGAACACCCGTGGGAACAACACACAGCTACAGCCTGGAGCGAGACCGAGCTCATCTTTACAGTAGGATGAGACAGACATGCAGGTTTTTTCCAGGGTGACTGCATTAGACTCTTACAACGCTGCACAGTCGGTCATACAAACGAGGAAAGGCCAGAAGGGCCCAAAAGAGGAGAGGAAAGCACTCAGCTGCAAATTCCTCCATTTCCTCCTCCTTCCTTTTTCTACAGGTGCAAGAAGTTTACAAGACATGCATTTCATACCAACAGTATCAAAACACACCATATGAAATTAAAAAGGATCATCTGTACCTCTGGATACGTTGTTTGGGGTTTTGTTTGCTTGGCTTGATTTCTAAATAAATGAATTGGAAATAGTTATGCTGGAGGGCTGATGATTATTACTGATGAAAATCCTGACATTTTGGTTGAGGATTTGTTCAGCAAAGAGGGATGTTTGGGAAGGAAAGGGCTATTTATCCCTTCAAATATGCATTTCTGTTGTTTAGAAAAGGTACCTTTTGGATTTCCTCCATGCAGATGACGTTGGTTGAGAACAGAGGTGGAGGAGCTGCTCCACAGGAGGCAGAGCTCAGAGCTCACACTACAGTTTCCCCATGGGTCTGTGCTAACACTGATGAAAGCGGGGGAAAATCTATGACATTACGATGACAGATTCCATTATATTTGCACCTTCAGTGGCTGTCTGGTCAGGAAAAGGAAAAGTGTGAATGTGCTGAGCAAGATGACTTTGACTTTTAAAAATTGCTTTTATCAAGGTCATGTAAGCAGCCCAAACTTTTAATTACCACGGGAAGGTCTCCATGCCCGTAGCTCACCTCTGCTTTCACACGGGATTGATGCCATGGGGTTAAGCAAGGCGCTCTCAATGCAATGGAGAGCCAGGCTGGCCACAGCCCAACAGGGGAACTGCAGGAACATGGAATGGGTTGGGTTGGAGGGACCTTAACGATAGTTCCACACCCCCTGGCACAGGTAGGGACACCTTACACTAGACCAGGCAGCCCAAAGCTCCACCCAACCCAGACATGAACGATTCCATGGATGGGGCATGGAAGATATTTCAGAGATTGCTGTAAGTGCTGTACTGAGCACGTTTGCACAAATAAGCTGAGAACTAAGAAAAAATGGAAACACAGCACAACAAAAGATTATGGTTGTTGGTGGGTTATTTTTTTGTTGTTGTTTGTTTGTTCATGGATTTTGCTGGTTTTTTGAAAGGAAAATACTTTAGATACCTATTTTCTGTATGGCTTCCATATTTTCATTTTTCCACATGGCTTCCATTTTAAAAAACCTTCAGTCAGCCTTTAGGGAAAAAATTCTTGCCATCACTTTGGCATCTCTGACTAGCTACCGTCTGTATCTCTGAAGACAATAAATTAGAAAAAGGTAATTCATTTGCATATTTCCTCTTCGTTCTTTTAGATGAGTGTAGGAAACAAACAATCTCATTACTCTGCAGCCCCTGCCATGCATGCTTGAGCAGATATCACACATTTGCCACTGGCCACAAATTTGTAAATTTTAATCCTAGCAGAGACATTTCACTTCATTGGTTTGATTCATTATTTTTAATAGCTCTGCACACCTAAAGCCATATAAAGCTGTTAAACAATGGAACTTATTCCATGCACAGCCTCTATTGATACTGCATGGAGAGATTTATTTTTTCTTTCACAAAGAAAGGCTATATAATGTATTTTGATACATGTATGTACATAAACTTGCCCTGAAGTCTGGTGATAAAACCAAAAAAATAAATAAATCTACTACTTCCCATCTTTACAACACCTTAGCAAAAAAAAATAAAGTTAATGCACTGAGAACTGTGTTGTTTGAGAAAATAAAATCATGTGCTTTGTCTGAAAGATGCTACAGATCTATGCAGTCTGGGATGGCATTAAGAGCTTTGTATTTAAGGTTACTCTTTGGAGGGAAATACCAAAAGCAGCACTCAGTGAGCCTCCGAGTATCTCTGAGTACCTAATCGAGCTGCTCTACAATCTTAGGTCAGAAGTGGATGTTAACGTGCAGCCAGACCAGTCCTACCCAGGATACTTTGCAGGCCAAAACTTCCTCAAATCTTGCAGAACTAGTGTCTTTCAGTTACCTTCCAATGCTGAAACAACACCACAGGAACAGTGCAAAATAATTACATGGACAATTACTCTGCAAGAAAGGCTCTAGAATCAATAAGTAGCCCAGTGAATGATCAGAAAAAAAAAAGTTGAAATTCAGACGGAACTTACCTCAAATACTGTTTTCCAAATCAATATTCCGTTGCATTGATTTTTTTTTTAACTTGTACATAAACTGGGTTGAATACATGCCAAGATGATCTCAATATAAAAGCAAGACAACTGAAGTTCAGACTTCTCTATACCAGGTCAAATAAAATTTTCTACAATTATCCAACTTGTTCTTTCAAACATACCTACCTAGTTATTTACCTACTAGGATGACTGCACTGGTGTAAAAATAACAGAAGCGAGCAAAGCCCATCACTTTTTTTTTTTTTTTTTAATGTTTACATGGTTTATCTTCCCTGCACCGATAAAATAATACAATCATAGAATGGCATGGGTTGGCAGGGACATTAAAGCCCATCCAGTTCCAACCCCCATTCTTGATCTGAAAACTCCAATCAAGGGTAATTGTCCAAGATTTATAGACACAGTGATGAAAGCGTGCTTCTTTTCAAAATGTTCACCCCAACTTATCTCTTTGCAGTGCCACCTTTAGAATGTCCCATTAATTCAGCCTTCTGGAGTTGGATCTCCAGACAATAATTCAAAATAAAACAACTTGCAGATTTTAGCTATATTTCAAATGCCTCTCTTTATGTTTCTCTTCAGCTGCCAATGTATCTACTAGATATTTTTTTCTCCCTACATGGGACTTTAGATAAATGGAGAATCTTGGAAAAGTGTTTCTGCTGCAAAACGTGGTAAGGATTTTGATTTACAATGCATCTGCTAATGATAGGAAAGTATTGTGGAAATTGTTGCAGAGCATTTCTTACAGAGCAACGAGCATGTGAGCAACCCAAGCTTGTGAACAGTCCAGCTTTCTCAAGGACATTCCTGCACAACAAGATAAGGAGCTAGCATTCGGGTAGGGCAGGAACATATTATAATTAGAGGATAAGTCATAGGTTAGAGCTTAATGAGTGACGCTATTATAACCTAATGAAAACGCAAGATATATCTAGTCACAAAGCTAATGCTATATAAGCAATTGTAACTGCGCAATAAACGTTTGTTTGGCTTTTGGCTTTTGGCTTTTGCTTTTGCTGCCTTTTACCTATGAATGCCTTGCTGTTTGATCTCCGTTAGGAAATCATGGCTTTACACTTTAGAATTAATCCAAGAATTAATTTCAGAGTACTTGCTTTTATTTACGTTGCCATAAGATCTGACTCTGAGCCACGACTTGCTTTTATAACCTGAAAACTACAATTTAGTTATGTCAAATCTTCTCAAGTCAACCTGAGTTCAAGCCTAGAGTTGACCAGTTGAAAATAATACGATTTTAACAAAGTTTCTTTCATAAAAATACATGAGTTCAGAGGTAATAAATTGCTTGTAGGATACCCTTTTCCCATAGCATCAGCAAAATTAACACCTTCCTAAGAAGGAAGAATTTTGGTAAGTGGTTGTTAATCACCTGCTTTCTTGCAGAGGGAGACGACTACCTTAGGCTACTAAAGCACTTTTACTTGGAACTGTGCAGGGCAATGGCTTCTTATTATGAACATATTTCAGAGTGTGATTTCATAAATAAATGAATAACAAAGAGGCTTCAAGAGGAAGTCTTCAGTGTTAGTGGTGGTATTATTCTTTTATTTTGTGGCATCTTGAGCCATGGCCCGGGACTCCAGCATGCTGAGCTCTGCGCAGTCATAGCACAAACGCATTGATCAGATCCTCAATATTCAAACTTGGTACACAAGTTAGGTTTCTATCGCACCATTTCACCAAGGTAGAATTTAACCAAGGTCAGAAAATAGTTACCAGTGCTGAGACCTTCAAGAAAGAAAAGATAAGGTTGGAGTCCTCCTGCACATCATCCACACAGTGACTTGAATAACCAACTTTTATGAAAATCATGTTATTGCCAACTTTCACTAATGTAAATAGCATGTGTGGATTTCATTTTATACAGAAGAAGAAAAGTCAATCATATGTAAAAGCCTGTAAAAAACATTTAGGCAGATCCACATTTGAAAGCATAAATGCCTTGCTACAAGAAAGATTAGATTGATAAAGTATTAAGATTCTGCATGGATTTAGTATGAGCTATCAACTGTCCCAGCCCTTGGACAATCTTCTCTCCAAAGAACAGACCCTGAGTTTTCAGCAGCTCTACCTGTGACCGTTTCCGTTTCAGGCATCGTGCCTACAGCACATACATCCAGGATTAAATTATGCTCTCAGACTCCTCACACCTCTCCTCCACAAAGCATGCCAATCTTGTAGCTATTTTTGGATAAAAATTATCTGTACCATCCCACTTACTCCTTGAGGTGGCCCAAGAGAATTCACGCATTGGGAGAAATCAGCACTGACAACAGTTCCGCTAATCTCTGGAGAGAGGTGACATTTCCACCCTTGGATCAACTACATTTTGGGCACATTTCAGCTGAAAGTAATGCTAATTGGGCTTACACAGCTTTCCTTTCTATTTTTCACATCCCCACAAACTAGTACTCAGAACAGCTAGAAGCAACAACTGTGCTTCTCACTCAGCCCATCTCCTTTCCCCCCTCTGGCTCTCAACTTCCATGCCCGTAAAATATATTATTTTTAAGAACCTTGTAGTAGCTCAAGCAGTCAGGAATACATCACAACCATTTATTCAGCTTTATAATTCACATAATTTAGGATTGTTACCAGCAAGAAGGGCAACATTCGTTTAGAAGGAAGGAATCACACATTCATCAGGAGCATCCTATCTTGTGCATACAAACGATGCTTAATTGTAAAAATGCCCTCAAGGAAATAAATTCCATAATTCCCCATAAACACTCCATAGAATTGCGTCCTACATGCAGACTGTCTTCTGCTGCTGTTAAACAATGACAAAGCCCCAGACTACAGGAAAAGCAACCTTTGGACATCTCATCACCTTCTGCATCACCCTTTAACTTGAGTTTCAGGCAGCTGTTATCTCCCATTGCCACATGCCAAATCCCGGATGTCCCGAATGTGTTGGGACAAAGCTCTCCCATGTGAAGGTCCTCACCTGCTAATGGACTCCTCACCTCTGCCCCAAATCATGCTCCCACATCTTCACACCATTACAGCTTCTGTGAGTCTCACCATGAGATGGGTCTGGTGTGGCAAGAGCTGCAGCAATCCAGGAGGAGCCACACAACCCAACACAATGTGGGGCTGCAAAGCCCAATGGGGAACAACACAATGTCACACACTGGCACTGAAACAGCCTGATGGCCAAAATCCTGCATCCAGCTACAATCTGGCCATCAGGGAGCTTTAAGGGTTGGTTGCTAAAGCACAAAGTCTCCAATGAGTTAGTTTAAAAAAAAAAAAAAAAAAAGGTTTGCAACCTTTGCCAACATTACGATGTCTTGTATCTGTTTCAGATGCTAATCACAATTTTGTGAATTTAATTCCTGTATACGTAGCATAATCTCAATAACCAAAAATCTGACTCTCCACTTCTGTGGGTTTTAACACACATTCATTAAAAGAAGAAGATCCCAATTACCATTAGTTCAATACAGTTTGTAACCTAAAGGATGCAACTGTGCACTAAATTAATTCTTCTATCTGCTAGCAAAAATGGAAATCAATGCAAATTCTACTCCCCTTCTGAAAGAGAAAAGACAGATCAATCTATCTTGTTTGCCCAAAAGAAGGCTGAAAGATTATTTGATCACATCTGAGAGGAAAAGGCTGTAGTTAATGTCAACAGTTTCTTCTGGCCTAAAAAGTAAAAGCTTAAGAAAGTATGTATCAGTCAGCATCTTCCCCAAACCCAGACATTTCCCAGACATTTCTTACTTGACAATTCATTTTAAAGCCAGTGAGAATTTTACTACTAATGGGCATGCTGCAAGCTCAGCCTTCACACGATGCCTTCAGTAGACCTTTGGGCAGATCCTGACACACATTATACTCCAGAAGCCTGGCAGCTTATTGATGAGAGAGTGGTGAGGCGCTGGCACAAGCTGCCCAGAGAAGTTGTGGCTGCCCCATCCCTGGCTGTGTTCAAGGCCAGGCTGGATGGGTTCCTGGGCAGTTTGATCTAGTGAGCTAGTGGCTGGCAGCCCTGTCCACGGCAGTGGGATTGGAACTAGATGATCTTTGAGGTCCCTTCCAAGCCAAGCCATTCTATGATTCCATGAAAAGGTCAAAATCATTTGTTCTACTGTCCTGCTCCTGTTATTAAAAGCAGCATTTAGCTTTCAGCACAGGGGATAAAGAGGGATTTTCTGTTGTATCTCTCCAGTAGCCAGAGATTAAGATAACATTTTGCAATAATGCAGAAGCTAAGCAAGAAATCCAGACTACCCCAGAGCTCCCAAGCCAACCATCCCAGCAATGTGAGAGATTTTCAGCCACTCCATGACAGAAAGAGAGATTGCATGAATAAGTGTAATTAACTAGAAGAAATGAATCCTCTGTGGTGGAAATGATCACTCAGAGACACACACCAGTGCCATGGATCTGATGCAATTTAAACAGGCAAGTGGTACCCCAGGTCCGCTTCTGCTTTCTTGTGCCACAAGAAGCCAGGATTAACTACTGACGTCAATGGAGTATTTCTGGAAGAAAAACACTCTCAGAGCAGGGCTGCTGGCCAGAGATACTACTAATGAATAGGAGGGTTTATTAAGAAGGTTGGCACTGATACGAGTACATTGAAGCAATTACCCCATCTTGTTTTTCCTTACAACTGCCATCAAAGAGCCAGCCAAAGCAGAGAGCTCTACCTGGGGACAGCCACCTACAGTATTAGGGATTCACATTTGGCTACTGACAACAATGTGGCAATGGAAAGAAAGGGTTGGGGTGATTACAGACGCTAGAAGGGACTGCTTTACAGGCAGAACTACGTTTCACACCACTGTACAGATCCCAATAACTGCCATTTAACAGAAGCCTGATTTAGCAACACCACAGAAAGGAAAATCCACGCTTCTCAAAATGCTTTATTCCACCACTAACTTACCCTTCTTATAGAAGGGTATTTGAAGCTGGATAAATTCAAGCTAAATATAGCTCCATGTTCTCATGGCCCGCTAATTGTACCAGGCTGCCTGTTCCAACCAGAGACTGCTGCAGCATGAACAAGATGTAAATTCTAAACCTCAGCTTGGGTTCCCAAGGGTCAGAATGTTCTTTCTAATCAATCTATTGCTCAACACAATCTTCAGACAACTCAGACAGATGATTTATTATTGGTCTCAACCTGAAACAAAAGTATCCAAAGGGTACAACTTGCATGAGGGTTGAAGGGCTATAATTAACTACTTAAGCAAACAGGAGAGCACTGGGCTTTCCAAGTTTAGCACTGATGAAAAATAAAAGTGAAATTCTAGTTACCAGCTGTAGGTGAGTACATAAATTGAGCAAAGATGACTTTTTCCAGGTGTGAAAAAGAATGACCGTAGCAGGTGACTGCAGCAATTAGTGATGGATGAACTGCTTTTGTGAAATCTGAACATGCATGCAGCCTTCCTGAAAAACTGAACAAGCCTCAAGTGAGAAAGTGTTGCTAAAGCTGGGCTGGACTTCAGATACAATGGGAAATTGATGGGCCCAAAGGAGCACAGTGACCTGAAATGTAGTTTGCACATAAACAAGCTTGCATACCTTACACCGCTAGAAATGTTCATCTGTTATAGTCAGACAGAACTGATTGGAGAAAAACACCTTCAAATGCAGTATTTATGGCAAAACAATGGAAATAATTGATTACATCAAAAGACAAAATTTAAAATTATATGCACCTCCAAGGGCAAATTAATATTGCTTATATCCTCCTCAGGAGCACGAACACACAAAAATCTGTCTTACAGTGCAGGATATATTAGAAATGGTAAGCCAAGTAATCACTGGTTGCATCACCACCTACAGGACACAAATGGGACATCTGATGTGGGAGTTGGGGAAGAGAAATACTGCCGTTTTTGTGCTTTTGACCAGATCGTAGACATACTGAAAATACATTCACAGATCAATAATGGCCTAGATAAAGACAAATATAAGGGAAAAAAAAAGCAAAGAGGAGATCTTAAGCAAAGCCCAGTTTTATCAACTTCCCATTCAAATTTCTTCCAGAGAGACACAGACAGGCTGGAGCAGTGGGCCCAGGTTAACCTCATGAGTTCAACGAAGGGAAATGCAAGGTCTTGCACCTGGGTCGTGACAACTCCCACTATCAATACAAGCTGGGGGATGCAAGGATTGAGCAGAGCCCTGCTGAAACAGGCTTGGGGGTACTGGTGGATGACAAGCTGGACATGAGCCAGCAGTGTGCCCTCACAGACCAGAAAGCCAACCGCATCCTGGGCTGTGTCCAAAGCAGCGTGGCCAGCAGGGCAAGGGAGGTGATCCTGCCCCTCCGCTCTGCGCTGGTGAGACCCCACCTGGAGTGCTGCATCCAGATGGGGAGTGCTCAGTGCAGGAGGGACATGGAGCTGTTGGAGCGCGTCCAGAGGAGGGCCATAAAAATGATCCAAGGGATGGAACACCTCCCCTGTGAGGACAGGCTGAGAGAGCTGGGGCTGTTCAGCCCGGAGAAGAGAAGGCTCTGGGGAAACCTGGTGGCAGCCTTTCAGTATCTGAAGGGGGGCTACAAGAAAGAAGGGGACAGACTCTTTAGCAGGGTCTGTTGTGATAGGACTAGGGGAAATGGCTTCAAACTGAGAGAGGAGAGATTTAGAGTAGATATAAGGAAACAGTTTTTTACAATGAGGGTGGTGAAGCACTGGCACAGGTTGCCCAGAGAGGTGGTGGATGCCCCGTCCCTGGAGACCTTCAAGGTGAGGCTGGACAGGGCTCTGAGCAACCTGATCCAGATGTAGGTGTCCCTGTTCACTGCAGGGGAGTTGGACTAGATGGCCTTTAAAGGTCCCTTCCAACACAGATGATTCCATGATTCTACGAAATTTGCAAAACAGAATACAAGGGATGGAGTTTTTCCACCTTCAGCATGACCCTCACTCTGATCCAAATGTCCAGACCTTGCATTTGTGGATCTTGCCCAAGATAAAAGCAAGTCTCAGCTCACAAGTCTAGCCCTGGTATTTCTTTCCTGTCACCTGTCTGAGGTGAGTCTGCAACTGCAATCGTTGCAGTACGGCAGGCAGCTGCCTGCTGCCATGCTGCATAAGGCAGAATGTTGCAAGAGGTCCATGTGTCAGCCTTCAAAAAAAACAAAAACAAACAAACAAAAAAAAGAGTTGGACAGAAACAAAAGATGGACAATGGGGAAACAGAAAGGATAAAAGCTCAGAGGAACAGACAAACTTTTAGACTCCAATTACTGGCAAATTAAGTAAGAAAGAGTTGAAACTCATATACAAAACAGTGCTTTTTCCCCATGCCTTGAAATACAATTTAACTTAAGGGGGGGATATTACCCTACAAATTCTACTTTTCTAGCAATGCATACTGCCAACATCTAAAGCCAAGGATACTAACCACAAAGCAGCACCTGAGGCATCTTCCCCTCTTTTGGTTCACCAACTGTGGAGGAAATGTCTGTGTTAGACAGAAAAAGAAGAAAATTGCCTGGTTCTGGAAAGCAAATGTAAAACTTATGCTATTTGAAGTAGAAAAGGTAAATTAAGGTTCTGCCAAAATCTGTTTTGGCTTCAAGCTTGACACAGGAGAATACAATTTTACCTGCCTGGCCAAGGAGCTCTGACATCTGTCTACACTTGGCCATGCAAACAACACTGTAATTCTACGGGGAAAAAAAAAAAAATGGGTTGTTCTATTTATTGCAACATCTACTGAAGAGCACATTGGGTTTTCAAGTCTGACCACATTGGGAGGAATGGTGGAATACTTAAAAGACACAAGCGGGAGGGGGACCAACTTTTTATGCAGGTAGATAATGATAGGACAAGGGGGAATGGACAAAAACTGAATGAGGGGAGGTTTAAGTTGGATGTTAGGAAGAAATTCTTCACTGATGAGAGAGTGGTGAGGTGCTGGAACTGGCTGCCCAGAGAAGTTGTGGTTGCCCCATCCCTGGCTGTATTCAAGGCCAGGCTGGATGGGTTCCTGGGCAGTTTGATCTAGTGAGCGAGTGGCTGGCAGCCCGGTCCACAGCAGGGGGGTTGGAACTAGATGATCTCTGAGGTCCTTTCCAACCCAAGCCCCCAAGCCATTCTATGATTCTATGATACTTGAAGGGGTGGGGGGGAAAAAAAAAAAAAAAGCTCTGAAACCCCTTCAAAAAGAGAAATGTCAAAAAAAGAAGATGCTGCTTGACACTACAAAGTGCACTTCAGGGGGCAATAATCTTTTTTAGTTTATGTTGCATAGGCACAGGAGTCTAATTTTATGTCCATTTAATCAAAGCTCTGTAGCATACAAGTGTGCTATACAAAAGGAAAAGGAATTGCCTCTTATAATAAGCCTAGAGTAAACACAGAGACAAGATAGGAGTGGAAAACGCAAGGCAGCAACCGAGTCCTGAGGACGAGAACAACCATCTCATGGCCCATGCCATAGCTCTGTTCTCTGTATCACCATCTCCACTGTCCTAGCTTCTCTGTGACACTAGCTGCGAGTTTTTCATAGTATGTATCACGTGCCCCACATCCCACAGTTCATTTGCCAGGATATTTTCCTCCCTCTTCAGTAAAGGGGTGCTGATGACTTAAGTCAGTATTACATTCATTAACTATCTAAATTTCAAACATATATAAGAATTACCTCTGTAGAAGCCAGAGTGGAAAGAGAGATTTCTGATTTGAAGAATATTAGCCATTTATAAAGGGTGTTTGTCTACATGTTTCGGTAGAGAAATATAAGGACCACTTAATAGAAACAATGACAAAAATTTCAACTTTATTTCCATCTGAAAGCATCAATTTGTCCTGACAAGAGACAATAATAGTTCTATTCAAGTTTTCCTTAGAAAGGGTTTCTCAGACCAAAGACAGGTTTTCTTATAAAACCAGATACACCATCTTCCATGGATGACCCGTTCCTTGGTTGGTGGATCGCAAGTAATACAGGAGGTCTCCATCCACCTCATCCAGCTCTGGAGTATATTCAAAGCTTGCTCTACCACATCTAAAGAGAACTGCTAATTATTTGCAGTACTCCACCCTCGTTATCTGTCAGCTTGTTGCACGACTGGAAAAAGAATGAAAATTCTGTAGTTCTATCAAGAAAGATCAAAAAAGGGTTTTGTGCAATTCCTCTGACACACAAATACTGAATGGAGAACACAGCTGTAATGCTGAAACAGAGTTATGCTCTGCATCACTCTGAAAGTACAGATATCTGATGAATACAGTGCCACATAATACATTCATGTTCAAGAACAGCCAAAAATAGACAGCTAATGCTCAACATTTGTACATTACATTAAAAATGAAATTTTAGAACAGCCCCACATGCTGTACAGTTCTTTTTCTTCTTCACATCAGTGCAATAAAGAAAAGGAAGAACCTGAAGCACTGAAATGGCAAACGAGGACAA
Source organism: Alectura lathami (assembly GCA_013399715.1). Taxonomy (NCBI): domain Eukaryota; kingdom Metazoa; phylum Chordata; class Aves; order Galliformes; family Megapodiidae; genus Alectura; species Alectura lathami. The sequence goes on from VXAV01003942.1 coordinate 524,588, forward strand.
ACTCTCCTCAAGGAAGTTTTCACAAAGATGAAAAACAACCTTGACGCACTGGTGTGCTTCCGCCAAGGGCTGCAGCAACACTGATGGTTTCTTGCTCCTGACAACAGGTTCAGGGCCTTATCTCTTCTGGTTTCGACAATACTTCCCGTGGTCATGCTCCCAGACAGTGCTGTCCTCACTCTGAACTGGTCACCACTAAGGCTCATCTCAAACCAGAACTTCTGTACGATAGTTGCTCCTTTTCCTTTCACTGGTCAAATCCGCTGAAGACAACTGTCCACTGCTAGGACTAGGAGAGAATAAATCAGCAGGTCTGATTAGATACATCATCTACACAGGTGGAGGTTCCACTTCAAACAGGAGATGCCTCAAAATCCTGTCAGAAACACCATAGTAGAGAGTCCTCTGACCCAAAAGAAAGAAGGTGGGAGACCTAAAGCAAAACTGGGGTGCATCAGGCCCAGCACTGCCACCCAGGTGAGGGAAGCGATCGTCCCACTCTGCTCTGCCTGGTGAGGCCTCACGTCGAGCACTGGGTGCAGAATTGGGTGCCACTACATAAGAAGGATACAAAGCTATTAGAGAGCACCCAAAGAGGAGCTACAGAGATGGGGAAGGGTCTGGAAGACAAGATGTCTGAGGAACAGCTGAGGTCCCTTGGTTTGTTGGGCCCAGAGCAGAGGGGGCTGAGGGGAGGCCTCATGGCAGCCTGCAGCTCTCTCCCAGGGCAGCGGAGGGGCAGGCGCTGAGCTCTGCTCTCTGGGGACAGCGACAGGGCCCGAGGGCACGGCATGGAGCTGTGTCAGGGGAGGGTCAGGCTGGGGGTTAGGGAAAGGCTCTGCCCCAGGGGGTGGTGGGCATGGCACAGGCTCCCCAGGGCAGTGGGCACGGCCCCGAGCTGCTGGAGCTCAAGGAACATTTGGACACCGCTCTCAGGGACAGGGCTTGGGTTTAAGTGGTGCTGTGTGGGGCCAGGGGTTGGACTTGATGATTCTTGTGGGTCCCTTCCAACTCAGGATATTCTATGATTCTAGAAGAGTCTGCATAACCCTAAATGTTTTACATATTCATCACTAAGACTCCAGACAGGTATGCAGTCCCATTCCAAAGCTCTCCAAAGAGCCTGATGAAAAATAAAGGAAAAAAAAAAAAAAAAGAAAGAAAGAAAGAAAAAGAACCTGCACTGTAGCAAACTTTTCCAGCTCTGTTCAGTGAAGGTCCATATTCACAAACAACTTTGTAAGTGAGTAACTAACATTTTCCACCCCTCTCTGCTATGCAATGGTAAATATTTACGTGTGGGCTCCCACCAGGGGAGTGACAGCACCAAACCAAGTGCATGGCCACATGTGCTGTCATGGTTTCCACCTCTAGTTTTGCTTTGTGAGATCACTCAACACCATCAGCAAATGTTGCTGAGCTATGGAATTATTGACACTTCCACCTCTTTTTTTTTCCAGAATATTATGTTGGCAGTGACTTGAGTGGAGTCTTAATTTTCAAACTTTCAATCTTAACCTAAAGCCTCATATGAGGATTCACATCTTCACTGATATTTGGATCCTGGAACTATAAAAGAAGGAGTCGTAATTTCAGTTTATTAAATAAGGAGCAACCTTAAGCACTACTCTTGTCTTTTTCCTCTGCTAGGCAGGAAAATAGAAAAAATAAAAGAGCTCTGCTAAAATTAACTTTATAAAAAAGGACCTTCTGCACTTAGCACATAACAGCAAAGCTAGATGCAACTAAAGACAACATCAGAAAGATGCAGATGTCAAAAGCTTCTCTCACCCCAAGCGACCCATACCACAGCCATGCTAGCAGCATAAAGCAAGTACTATCGCTATTCCCTCTATTTTTTCCTCTTTAACCAAGCATATTTGGACACGGTCACTGGAAGACTCTGTAGCTTTCAATACTAGAATCAGGACTGGAGAAAAGCAAGGAAATTTTATTTTACAAAGTCCAGACTGAACTGACACAATTTGTTCTGGTGGATAGCAGGAGAACTGCAGACAACTGTTCTGAGAGAGCTAACGGGGATTCTCTTCTACAAATACAGTGTAAAACCAATAAAGCCTTAGTAACAGAATAAATCTATTGAACAACAGACAAAGGTTTTCCAGCAGAGGAAATACTAACCCAGTGATGTCAACATATCTATTCTGTCAACATTTTCTTAGGAAGCTGCTGAAATACCCTTGCTTCCTCCAGGTTTAAATATTTCCTTTAAATAAATTGTCCTCATATTAAAAACACTGATTAGCACCAAACACACTGGCTGAGCTCTAAGCGGTTTTCATCCTGAGCTGATATTCAGCTGGATGCAGATCAACCCTTCTGATGTGCTACAACAGCCTGCTGTCATCCTGAGCAGTTATTTTGTGAAAAAGGCAAATAGGTCATTATACTGGGATTTTGGAATCCTAATTCTGTATCTCATTTAGTCAGTAACCTCAAAATAGGTCTGTTTTACTGAAGGGAAAAGTCAAACACATTCTCTTTCTAAAGGGCTTTGATATCTATAGGTGAAAAGATAAGAATAAAATACTACTACTAATTTTGTAACGATAAGAGTAGGTTATGTAGAGGGTCCAGACTGCCACTGCTGCCATTTAGTACCTAAATATCTGTAAAATACCTTCTATGTACAAATAAGCAGGTGGGTTAAAATTCTAAATTGAGCCACTAAGGGGAAGAAAAAAACCAACAACATTACCTTTGCTAGACTACATTCCCGCTTTGATGGAAAACAGTTTTTCCTCAAGGCTTCTCTGGTCTGTAGATTAAAAGCAACAGGAAAAAAAAAAAAAAAAAAGAGGTAACACTTCCTAGTTGGAGAAAATATCCATATAATCCAGGATAAGAGTTTAAATCACCAAAGTACCTTTCTGTCCAGAAATGTCCCAAACAACAGGATGAAGAATCCCTAAAAAAATTGCAAAAACAGTGAACAAAACCAACATAACCACATGATGCTCCTCAAATGCTTCTATTTCCTACGGCATAGATAAAATTATGCTTTTGGTGGTGTAAAAGAACTCATCACCTATGACGTAGTTAACAGCAATGCTGAAAATGAGTTTATCCACCCAGGTCACAGTGACTAATCTAGGAATGCCAAAAATAGATATACAATCCATGCTAATTCTCATTACAAACGGGACTGATGGGTTCCGTACCAGAACTTTTTCAACATACATAATAGCAGCATTAGCCAAGAAGAACTAAGACAGCCTGGACATGCAATGGTATGTCAAGTAACACTGGACTTTGATATCGGTGAGTTAAACAAAACCATCCTTAATGGCAAGTGAGAATTCACTGTGTATTTGTAAGTTGATAAAGATTGGAAATTTTGCAGTTACTGGACATTAACCAGGATATTTTATGTTTAATATAAATTTTTCGACCTAATTTTTCATTAGATTTTATACCAACTGGTTCGTTCTACTACCCATAAGCATCTATGTCAACATAGAATACCTAGCGGACCTACTGCATTAAATAACTGAACTGAAAGGAACGCCTTTCTTTTTTTCCACGCATGTTGTCAGCCCCTCTTCAATCTGCCATCTTTCCCCAAGGTCAAAGTTTCAACAAGTACAACACCCCAAGTTGCTGAGTTTACCTGGAAGGCATTAAGTAGCGCAAAGGTAACATGGAAGGCCAGGGAGCTACTGTCAACAATTGTTGCTAATCCAAAACCCCAGGTGAGGCCCAGAAGAGGTGTCAGAAGTGCAACGTTTTTGCTAATTCGAATCATGTTGCTCAAATCTTGTGACTTGCAGCCTTCTCCTACAGAGGGTCTCCCAGTCTTCACCACAACCACCACTACCACGGCCAAATTCACAACAATGATGCTCAGAGCAGGTACTACAAAAGCCAAAAGAGCCTTTGTCTCATACCAATTGAGCCAGCAGGCTCCACTCCTTAAATACCCATTTTTTGGTTCAGTAATAGCAACAGTGAGGATAGATATGACTAACGGACATCCGTATCCAATAAAGAATGCGGTGGCTATGAATACACATCTTGTTATCTTGAAAAAAACAAATAATAATCCATAGAGAATCAAGAGACCCAGGGTAAACATCCAAAAAAACAAGGCAAGATAAAAAAAGTGAAGGAAAAAAGTGGCTGCCACACACAACCGGTAGCGTAGGGCTGTGTTGTGCACAATAGCTGCTACGATGAACAAAATATCAGCAATGAGAAGCGACGCAGCAATGTTCACCAAACAGAAGTGGCGCATGTAGGTTATTTGAGTTTTTGTAACGTGATGCCAGACAACAGTCTCGATGATTAGGCACAGAATTAAGCTAAAAATAGAAAGACCTAACCCCACACAGGTAATGTAATCCAACACTACACTTCGCAGCATGGTGGGGGACATCAAAATGGAGAAGGATTTGAACGTCCGGCGGTGGTGCTTGCACATGCAAACAACGCTGCTGATGTTGTCCGACTTCACTTTGCATGCTTTGTTATCCCACCTCCTTTCAGTAGAGTGCCATGCAACACACTGAGCCTTGACGTTCTCCAGCTTATTCACCTTTTCGAAGGTAAGTAAAATATGCTGAAGCTCTTCTGGAAGAGACACGGATAAAACCATTCCGTTCACAACAGCAGGGTCCAAACGGCTGGTTTCTATAATGGCTCCAAGAGTAGGAAACGCAATGCTAATTGCTTTGGAAGTGTTAGGTAACATCAAAACTTCTTCTTCTGGAATGATCACGCTCCCAGTGATATTGCTTGTTTTATTCAACTCCATAGAAAACTCAAAGCTCTTCCCTGAAGTATTTTTATGGATGCTGTAGCCTTTTGTAGAGATGAAGCGCTCCTGTATGTTTTCTGACCCATTCCTTAGAAGAAGTTTCCCGGCAAATAGGTTCACTGAGTCCAGTAATGTCAAACTGGCATTCCTGTCCTTTACAAAGGCCCAATTGGAAATAATGGAGCTGTTCAGAATATGGTTTGCTATTGTGCTGTAACTCTAAAACAAAGAAGAAAAACACATTATTCTTGATGGTGAAAGAAACAAATTCCATTATGCCACTGGCATAGTCTCCAAAAAGGCTCATTTAGATTCTATACAAATTTCTATAACTTCTTTGACAATAAACATTAATCATATGGGGGTTGAACTAGATGATCTCTAGAGGTACCTTCCAACCTCTATGGTTCTGTGGTATCAGTCAAGCCCAAACATCTCATTGGTATGAGTCAGCTTGTCCTGTTCTCTTTACTGTTCTCATAGTTCAAAAGGTGCTGGGAAGAACAGTACAAAGAAAAAAAAAAATCAGGACGACTAAGTTCTGCTCCAGACATTGACCTCCTGTACGGCTCTGCTTGCATCTCCCTCCCTGCAATTCTTCCCCCACTTCTCTGACTTCTAGGCTCATCAGGGAAAGATTTCAGATTTCATCATGCAACACATGAAACAGAGATGTGGTCAGCATCTCCAACACAGCCTTTTCTGCGGTGTCATATTTTAAAAATGAAGTAATCTTTGTACTGCTCTCCCATGTCTATAACAGCAGGTCCCGTAAACGTTTGCTTTTTTTTTCACACTAATGGGTGAAATAAAAGATCTCCACCATGCATGAGTAGGTCAAACAGTTTCTTTGACAACAAGTCAGCCCTCTTTGGAAACTCTACCTAGGCAATCTCCCTATGACTTGCAGCTGCCACTTCACTGGATAGTGCCCATAAAGGAAGAAACACTGTATGGCTGCCCTGGCAAGCTCAGATCCATCTCCTCAAGCCCAAAAAGGTAAATACCTGCATTTTTCTTCTATTAACATTCTCTGATAACATTAGGGAAATCTTGTTGAGCAATTCCACTATATCAGCAATATTTCCTGGAATTGCTGGTGAAGACAAGATATCTGGGACGATGCATGAAAAATCAGCTTGGCAGTTACTATTCCCATGGTCATCAGCACCAAAATATCTTGCACCATCTCCAGGCTTCCCATACGCTGGCCTTCCTGCCCCTCCAAAGGGAAAGTGTCCTCCAGCAATGTGTCCTTCAGAGCTTGGAAGGGGTTCCCATTCAGAAATCCTCTGGAGGAAGGAAAATAAATTTGAGAGAATTAATAAACAGGACAAAATGAGAATACTGCTATAACCCAGCAAATCATGCGGTGCTGGGGTGTGCAATGAATGTGCTGGAAGGCCTGAATCCCAGGACCGAAGCTCCACTGAGAAATATGTCTGTCTTGCACAACATATGTGAAGGAAGGGGAAAGAACTAACTGTAGTGCCTTATTCTTTGAGTGACTTAGAAAAAAAGTTGTTTTTGTAGCCGGGGAAGAAGTTACCATGAGTCAGCTAATTATTACAGACTTCTGTGTTGCTCTTTTCTCAGGTTCATCCTAGCATACCCATGTCTTGGTGTAGATTCGTGTGAAGAACATTAGCCAAGTGAAGAAGGCAACTTCATTTCTGAATTATGTTTCAACACGGGGATTTCCCAAATTCATTTCCCATAACTTAAGATGAAGTCAAGGCTTTTTACCACAGTAATCTGTGTTCTATGATCCGTCTTCTCCCCTTTGCTCCCAATTTAATGATTGTGAGCAGAGGGGAACATGTTATGAATATAGGCCAAAGGAAGCGTAACAGCTCCATTACCTGAAAAAGTGACTGAACATCCAGATTTGCACAGGCATCGGTGAACATTTCCCATTTTTTATCTTTGCAGACAAAGCTCGTCTCCCCATGGAAGGTGGGAGAACAAGGCTGAATGCAAATAGTTCCGCTGTCTTCACAGGGAATCAGATTTATACATGCATCTGGAAAACAAATAAAGCAGATATTTCTAACATGCAAGACAGCTTATCACAGTCCATGAGGTATCAGGGGTGTAAACACTGATAATAGATGACATTTCAAAAAATCAAAAAGACACAGATATTCACTGTACCTTGCGGTTTACCAGTCCTTGATTCCTTACTGAGGACCTGAAAAATAAGGTAAAGTGGAAGGTAGATTGAATGTGAAAATAAATAAAAGATGACCACTTGGAACAAATTATAAGTGTGGCTTTAAGGGGAAAATTGTCCCTCTGAGGTCCAGAATACTTTTCTAGGTACAGAACAGAGCATTTATGGACCACTGGTTACACAGAGCAATTCAGAACACTCTACTTATGTTTTATCCCTATGTTCTCCCTTATGTTCTGCCTTCAGTTCTCCCTTTCTATTAAAGTGACAACACTGAGCTAGTTAGCAGGATCATACATGCCTCCAGTGTTTTGTCCACAGGTGTTTGATTTGAAAGAACAACCTTTTAACAAATTGTAGAGGAATATATTTTGCGTTTCCACCAACCATCATAAATCCTCAGAAAAGATCTGTATTCACTGGCTCATATCTACTTTGCATAAGAACAGCACAACCAGACCAGAACAACTCTGGATGCATTATACAGAGCACTTCATAGGTCCATAGGTATATCTGGTGATAAATCAAAATACAGAGACAGCAGCAAGAAGATAGAACTGATACCAAAATGAAATAAAATCAAAATAGATTTCATTCTGAGATGAGAAATATGGTATTACACATAAGAACAATGCTGAGCCACATATACACAGTCTGAGAAAATGTATCAATCCTTATATGAAAGAAGAGATATTTTCCTTCCATTGGTAGGTAAAATTCAATGTTAAGTGAATTGGTGATTCTGCCCCAGCCCTAAATGAAAACGAAGTGCCGCAGACTTCTGTGCCAGAGAGCTCTGGAGCCCACAGCCCCTCCCAGATGCAAGGCTCTGCTCACCGACTCACCCTGGGAGCAGTGTGTGGTGCGGCTGGGAAGACCTGCACAGCCCAAAGGAGCAGGCAGTGGGCCACCCTCACTCCCATCGCCTTGCATTTACTGCTTTTCTCCTGCAAGAAAGACACGTTGAAGAAGACAGCATCTCTGTTTTCACTTTTGAACAGTCTGGTTACTAGTAAGCAAGCAGCTAAACCCATTCCAAATACTGTCCTCACTGGGCATGCAAAGTGATTTTCATTGATCAGTATCATTTATCATTAAATTTATCACTAACTTTTTACTGAAAATTACTTGTGCAGTCTTCCTTAAAAATTAAAAACATCTGTTCAATACTAGAAGTTACTGCATTAATAATTTACTGTAAACCATGAGGTGAAGAGCTTTAAGGCACTTCAGCCTGTGGGTCCCCTTTGAAGTGATTTCACACAGCGTCGTCTCTGTTGGGTCTAACACTTCCTACTCAGGCAGACTCTGATGAGAACTGCCATGTGAGATGGAAACCTTGGGCCCTTGGAGTCAGATATCAAACCGTAACAGCTGGCAGAAGGTGCTGCCTCCAGCAGGCACTACTAAGCATCACTAAAGACCTCTCCACATCGCTGTCACCAGCTTCAATTCAGCAAACTGCCCAGAGGTGGCAGCCAGCCGTGGCAGAGCACCCAGCCTTTATCGTCACCATCATAGGATGCTGGAACAGAAGGGGCTCTGCACTGATGGGTAGTTGTCTGTCCAGGAAACTCTGAGTGCACTGAAATTTAAGTTAATTCTAAATTTATTTTCCAATTTCTGCAATCATGAAATATTTATTGTACACTCTTAGCCCTAATTCCATTCCACATTTGGGAAGCCTTGGCCTCATCATGCTTCATTGTCAATTAATTCACATCCACTTCACACCTTTAATCACCTACATAACTCCACCTAGGGCTGTTACACCTCTAAGTGAGCTGTAAATCTGGGACAGCTCCAGCTTGCTGGGCCTCCCTGGGATAATGACACGTTACCAGCGCAACACTGATCTCGTTCAGTTGCATTGCTTGACTCATCATGGAAACTACCCAGCCTCCTCACCACGGGAACATGCCAAGATAACAACAATGCATCAATAGAAGCATAAAGCAGAACAAGTAATACAGTAACACGCCAATCATTTTAGGGAAAGAACGTGGATATTCTCACAGAAACTCAGGTTAAAGCATGTACACTCGCATTTTCCCAGGTATCTCCCAGTCAGAGACTGTCACCAGCCGCTGATCCTCCCCCTCCAACTAATTTCATTTGGTCACAGCACTCCAGGGAGGGGCAAAGGTTCCAACAGGAGGAAAAGAGAAGTGAATGGCTGGATAGTGGTTAGGAGAGGAAAGAACCTCTTAAAATGGTTAGAGAGAAAAAAAAAAACAAAAAAGTAAACTCATAATGCACGGAAAAAGTAATCCACAAACTGGTTACCTTAGATCTGAAATCCTTAACTCCAATTCTGCTGTTTCACAATGGGAACGTTTTGTAGAACCCTGTTAAACCTCCCCTCCTTACTCCATGCCCAAGGACGCACCACAAGGCAATCTGACCCCGTGGGATCACAACTGCTAGAAGACTCAGCTCAAGAAGTGGGAACTCCACGTTCACGTTGCTGGGCCTGAGGTCTCTGGCCAAAGGGTTCTCCACCACCCTGGGTCACAGCTTTTCCCTCTCTGCTATCCCAGAAGTGGAACTAGAGTAAGGCTTACAGGAAAAGGTATCCTGCACAGAAAATGTAAGCATGTGTTGTGCAAAATGGAAGTTTACACTGGGGTTATCTATTCAACTATACAATTTTCACAAATCACCACAGTGTAATCGCTCAGACTGCTCACTGCCTGCTTCATGACACGTTAACAAGGCTGCAGCAAGAGCCCTCAACACGGTCATTTAAGGCTAAAAATTAAGGCTCTTAAATAGAGGCTTGAGCGATATTAGTTACATTTTGAAAGGGATCAGACTCAGAAAAGATGAATTTAAGTAAAGCAAATTCTAAGAGGAGAGTGATCTTTAACTAGCTATAAGAATATCTGACATTTTCTCACAAGCGACAACACTGTGATTAGACACCGATTACAAAACTGCAAGCAAAAAGCAGAGGATAAGATGTTTAATTACTTCCACAGAAATAAGGACCAAATATAAAACTGAGGGAAGAGGTGCAAAGTAAATATAGCCTAAAGCACTTAGATATCATTTCAGTTGTGAGTGAACCAATTTCACAGATTACAATTCCCTCACTGATAATTTTCAAACAGCTCTAGAAAAATGTTTTGTGATGGCACTCACGGTTTCCAGAAGTCTGGGTTCTTCTGTAAGGAAAATTAACAGAGCCAGAGATCCTCAAGATATCAGCGGTGAGCGTCCAACCACTCCTCTGCTGCCATCTTGCCCCAGTCTCACTCAGGGCTGCCTGTGTGCTCTGATTCATTTAGTTTTCCCATGAGGAAATAACCCTGGGCATCAGCCTGCTTCTTTACCTGTCCAACTGGATTAACACCGAGGAACCTGCAGATGACAATAAAGGCATTGCACTGCAAAATGCCCAAACAAGTTACAAACACGCCCACAAAGCCGCCAGATTGCCACCTCTGCCAGGAGTCCTCACAAGTGAATCACGTCCGTGCGGTTTGTACCATCCCTCCTGGTGGAGGGGGTACCTTCTGCTCTTCTGCATTTACCAGATCTGCTCGGTTATTAGCGCTCCCTTATAGGCTGCACCCACAGGCAGGGGGCTAAAGCTGTCTGCTGAACCTTGTGCCACGTTCACTGTTGGCTCATCACCATTCCTGCCTTCCTGAGGATTACTGACAGCCAGTAACTTACAGCATGCAGCTTCCCATATGACTGTTTCGGAAGAACTTTGGTCACCAAGTTTTTCCATAATCCTGCAACGTGTTTCCGATAAGCTTGTAGTGTTTCCTGAGGTAATGTCTTTTTGTTTGCTATCACAACTTCAGTCAATCCTCAGCCACGAGGCAGATCCCCAGTTTTTGCCTGAAGGTATGCATTACTTGCTGTGCTGCTTCAATACCTTGCATCTCACATTGGTGTCAAGCAGGAATTAAGCAGCCAACATAACCGACCTGGGAGGGATAAGTGACTAGCATTCGATACAGTACCAGGTAGAGAAGAATTAAAAGGTGGCACCTTAACACACCTGAAAGTCAAAAGTAACAAGCCAAATACCAGGCAATGTTGAAGTATGAGCACCTGTTTTAAAACACTTTTTCCAAGGTACCTAGAGTTGTGCTTCTACAGGCACCTAGGACATTTGCTACAATGACACAACTGAATAGCCCCCTGATTTTCAAACACCTCCTCAACCTAAGCAATAGTCCTCTGGAGGCTGACATATTTCAGCACAGACACATGCACACGCTTCTCCCAGGAATGAAGAGGTACAAATCTGTGCTCCCTAGGGCTTAGAAAGGTACTGAGTCGTCACTTCCCACAAGGAAGGTGAGTGCCCCAAACACTGAACAAGCAGCACTGGTCTCATGCTTTACAAGTTGGTTGAGGCTGTTTGCTTTTCGCAGGATGGGAGTTACATGCCAAGGCACTCAAAAGGGAGCGGTTTGTCTTCTGAGCTCTTGCAAAATCCAGTTTCCCAAGATATATGAGCTGCTGTTTTGACATAGCTCCGAGAAAGCAATCAGTAACACCTTAGAGAAATTTAGTAACAGCTGAAAGTAAACAAAAATCTGTTTTTACCACTTCCTTTGGAAAGGTTTCCGAAAATTCTGTTAAATTACAACTTTTTAAGTAAATGCTAAAGTTTAACATATACTTTGCTAAATAACTCAAAAATCAAACCTTGCAATGCACCAAAGCTTTTCAAACATAATTCCCCTAAAGCAACATTAAAGAAAAATGTTATCTCCATGGTGATTGTTCAAATAAGAAAGCATGAGCAGACCTGTAAATTTTACTTTTCCAAAACTGTATGTAAACAGAATATGATATCACCGAAATGGGAATTGAATAAAACCATTTTTAAACTGGTTTCCTGTTGTACTGTTCATTTGCCTTCTCCCTCATCCATACCCTTTTTAAACATGCCATATCCTCAGTCTTCAGTCCTTCACTACGTATTAAGAAGTGATTCAAACATGCATTTACCTATGTTCCTGAGTGGCATCAGGATCTTAAAAGTAAGCTCTGAAGATGCACATATAAGTCAGTTTAATTTGGACCAACAAAAAATTGAAGAAAGTAATAGGAGATGCCAAGAAGTTAAGATTCACACTCACATTTGTAAGATTTAAAAACCAAAACAAAGATAAGCTTTCCAACTGCTAGGATAACTATCCCATAAGTCAGGAACCAAAGCACCTTAGCGAGCAAATTCCAATATGAATGTTTCTAGGGGCAAGCTATATGAATGAATATGAAGCTATATGAAGCACTCTTGTTTTCAACCCATTCTCCTCCAGCAAAGATTTGTAATGGCACAGGAAATACTTCTGAACATAATCGAGCAGACATTTCAACAGGTTTAACTTATTTTATTTGCTGAGTTTGGAGAGCATGCATCATTTTACAGCACCGGTAAACAAGTCAGAGAAGCATACTGCTTTTAGGAAATTGTACTGTGGAATGTCCTCGAACCAACACCCCCCTCCCCTCCACTCTAGTACATAACACTAGCTGAAGACAAGACAGACATACATTAGGGCAACTTCCTTATGGCTAAAAATACTCATAGCAGCGTCTTTTAAAAGAGGGTTTTATTAAATCAAGTCATTGCACTTGGGTCATTTATTGCTATAGCGAACAAAGGCCATTAAATAATAAACACCTTCCATTTGTGGTTTTACTGATTGTCTCGTTCTGTTTGTCTCCTACCAGCTTATATACAGGCATGATTTTTGGACAGCAATCCACTACAAGGTTTGTTTCATACTGTAATCACAGTGAAGAGCTTGTGTAACAAAATCCACTATTCCATTAGGCTCAATTCTTACTTAGAACTCATACCTCTAAGTCAGATGATGAAAAGCAAGAGGTTAGTGTTTGACGAAAAGCACTACTGCTGCACATAATTCATCAGTATAAAGATTGGCTCGAGTCTTCATTTGTGATGCACATAGGCAAGTAAAAGTTAAAATCATTAATACTGAATCAGCTAATTAACAATGTGACTAGCACATCTTACCTAATACCTGCACAGTATATTAATCAAATTTTATGAGAAATTTCAATCAGCAACCGACGAACATCCTCCAACTTGATGTTTGTGTTTTATGATACATCAACTGTGGAAAAAGCATACTCAAGAAGTAACACTTCCACACCACTTGCTCAAGTGTCATACCAAATAACTGCTAGATTTTTGAGTACTCATATGAATAGAAACAATTATTTCTCTTATTGGTGCATTTGTCAAACTGATGTGGCATGTTTTTATCAGTTAAATTCTACTAGACCAAAAGGAGATACAGTTGTTGCTAACAGAAGCAATACATTTGACTGGCTTTTTAAAACTGTATGTTTTTTATTTTTTTTTTTTTTAATCAAGTGAATAGAACAATAAGTATAATCATCCTCCACAACTTTGCCTACTATTTGTATATTATTCTGGTGCACTGTGTTGATCTCAGGACTTGAAGATAATGGCAATCAACAAGATTTCAGCCACTTTCCATTAAATAAAAAAGTGAAAGATGCTGTCCTGGACACCAGCATAATGCTATCAAAGCAACTGTTCCAATCACTCACTAAATACAAAGACATTATTAAATTTAGAGGTACACAATATACTGAGAAAGTTTATGGCATAAATATATAAATATTGAGACTTTTTGAGAGTATCAAAGTTCAAGTGATTTATTTTGAGCCGCGTTATAAACAAAAACTGACTATTGTAAAAGCAGACCAAAATGCATATTTAACCACTAGAAAGACTGACGACTTCAGTTTAGATACACACAAGCACAGACACTGTGAGTTAAGCTTCACTCTTTTACATTGCGTGCTGCAATATTTTAGGCACAACAGGTTCAGTTAAGACCAGATTCTAGCCTTGTTTCTGTATTTCTTGCATTTGTGAATTAAATGTTAATTTTGTTGTAACTTCATGACTCAATCCTAAATCCCTTTTTAATCCAATAGTGCAAGTGACAAAATGTTCTGCTAAACTATTCTGATTAGGTCATTCCTTCTTACTACAATGCATAGGTGTGTCATCTGATTCATTGCATTCACAAATTCCTATCTCATTACTCAGCTTATAAACAGCATATTATTAATGCTCTCACAGCAGACAGGCACAACAGCATAACCCTGGGTAAGACTGCCAAAATTGAAAAATATACAAAAATCATATATTCCCTTTTGCATGTAGGGGAAAAATAGTGACTACAATTACAATACAGCTATTCCGTCCCTCCCAATAGACTATTTTACAGATTACTTGTAAAGATAGATCACCCTATTTATAGTATAGATCTCTTTAAAAATTAAGCTACAGATATTTAATAAAAATCTATTAGGTCCCTCTCTTTT